>NNCF01129428.1:240513-261262 GCA_002313205.1 Laupala kohalensis
AAGAATATAAAAGATATTATGAAATTGAATCTGTTCAAATCAGCGGTCAAAAACTACCTCCTGCACCAGCGCTTCTACAATGTAAAAGAATTTATTGATTTTAACAAAAGTTAAATTCGTCTTGTACTTTATCACGCCATTGCTGTAGTACTTTTTAAACAACTTATAACAATTTCAAAAACTATTTTCTTGCATGATTGTGTTGTCTTATGGCTCATATTAATTTAGTTTTATGTGTACTCAACTTTGGCACGGTTGTGTACATAAATTCTGTAGCCCCATCCTGGCCCCGGTTTTTCTCCGTTTTTCCTTCTGGTAGTGGCGGATTTATCATACAGGGTCTCTAGGCTTTGTCTAGGGGCGTGTTTATTGTAACAATAAATCGTGAATTTAGTGTTATTTCAATTTTTAAGCACTATACTCAGAATACTCAGAATAATCTATAGTTCGATAATAACTTGTACATGTAATTTTTTGCTTAAAATTACAAACATATTGACATTCTATTAGTATTATAACTCGCAGCTAACTTTTTATCTTATCTAGGAATTTTTGCTGTATTTTTTTTTGAATCCGCCTCTGCCTTAGGGCCCTTGATCGGAATTGATGGGAAGGTCCCTTGCTTGCTTCCGGAGAGTAAATTAGTTTATTTCCTCCACATGGTCATACTCAGTTTGTACTGTTTTTTGACAATAAATTTATAATTTATTAAATCCACTCATTTTTCAATAGCTCTTTCACAGAAGGTGTGTTCCCTGACAATTAAGAAAGTTAAAGAGAAACCATTACACAAGAACGAAAATAAACGTGATGTTGGAAACTATCGAGCCATATCCCTATTGCCTACTTTCACAAAAACCCTAGAAAAACTGTTCTATATAAGGGTGGGTCGAAAAAATTCAAAATTTGTTTTTCAAGTCGTAATACCGCGGACAAGTTGCGAATTAGGGAGACTAACAAGGGATAAAAAAAGAAATAAAATCGGTTTATATCTTGCGGTCGCGCATGTGTTCTAAAGATGACTGAAATTTGGAAAAATTCACATTTTTACGATAATCTTTAACATTTTTTAATTAGCCTCTTCTGGAATGTGAAAGTTCAAATTCTAATGTATTAGACCCACAGAAAACATTTTTTCAATATTATGGAAATCCATCGACATCTTCCGGTTGAGCATAACCTTCAGAGTTAATGAAATTTTGAAAAGAAAAAAACAAAAGTAATTTGCAGTACAAAAACTACTAACAACTTACTTTTTTGGTTTCCTTCATTAAATAAAAGGTTAAATGTTTAAAAACAAATTATTTTAGATCATGAAACACATTTATAAAAAGTTTTTTATTGAAAAATTAAAGTTTTTGTGTGAAAAGTCATAAGCCCAATAAACTCATGTTGAACTACTGAACATCCCCGTTGTTCAGACACTCTTTGTGCAAAGGTGACAATGACGCCTCATATCGATTGTTCTGGCGGCGCTTCCCGCCAGAAATTATGCAACCGTCACGACGTCCTGCTATGCGATTGGAGCGTCAACTCACGCTACAGCGCGAGTCTATGCACAGCCAGCCAGACCATGTGCTGGCACCGCTCGCCAGAGCGATCAGACACTCTCTCGACCGCTGCCATTCGCCATTCGCCAGACGTCGGACGATCACTCGCTCTCGGGTGGCAGAGGAACGACCACTTCCTTCGAGCCGGATGTGCAGAGATTTGATTGCAAATTGTCTACATATCTTTTCATGTATATGTTCCAAGGGACAAAAAATTGATAATACATTTTCGGTTCTCTGAGCTGGATATCAACGTGCAGCTATTTTTTTTACGGGACAAAATTGTTTGCACACCAGTTTTCACTAACTTTTAGCTGAAAGTACTTTGAAATCTGATTTATGAGTGAAGTTAGGCATGGTTGGCCTTGACAGCAGAGTCGTTTTGATAAAACTATCCCTAGACTCAGCTCCAGAAACGTTTCCTGAGCCTTCTGTCTTGAGTTTCACACTCGTTAAACTGCCTGTGAGTGAACTGGAAATGTCTTGATATCCCAATTAGGGACTGAGTCACTTTGAACGTGCATTTTTGTTCTTTTTTTACTCCTTGTTAGTCTCCCCAATTCGCAACTTTTCCGCGATATTACGACTGGAAAAAACATTTTGATTTTTTTGGCCCAACCTATTCTATATGCGTCTTCTAGATTTTTAAACAAAAAATAACATTCTCTCTGACGATCAACATGGTTTTAGGAAATTCTTCTCCACTACCAGCGCTATATTTTGTTTCTTAAACGAGGTTAGCACATCTCTTGACCATGGAGGAATTACTCAGGGTATTCTTCATGACTTATCCAAAGCATTCGATATCATCGGTCATGAAATTCTCCTTTGAAAATAGCATTCTTTTGCCATTTGCGGACTTGTACTTTGATGGCTAAATTCACATTCAAAAGATAGACGTCAACAGGTCGAAATTTCCTATACTAAAAATTATTTACTTCGACATTGCGTTTCGAAACAGAACCACTTACTTGCGGAGTACCCCAAGGTTCACTCCTTTCCCACACACTCTTTTCGTAGTATGTGAACGACATGCCATCCTCCAAATCAGACTGCAAAATGGTTCCTTTTGCTGACGACACTTGTATACGTGTAAACAAGTCAAAGCTGAAAATGTTCTGTCCAACCTCTCGTCTTGGTTGCAAGCAGATAGTTTCATTGTAAACACTGTCAAAACGGAGTCTGAACTCTTTCACAATAATATCAAAAAATCTTTACTTCAAGTGTCTCCTCATGGCAGAAGGACCTGAAATAATTTTTATGCCGAGCCCATTATTATTGGTACTAATTCTACTACTATTAACGTCCATTTGGTAATCTAATTAAATAAATAATTAAAAACTTACTACCTTTTATGGACGAATAATATTTTTTATTTTTTGTGACTAGCTCACTGTTTTGATGTGGATTTACGCCGTCGTCAGGTGATCAAGTAATAACAAATTATAACAATAACCATAAGAGGACAAATGAACATGACGTAAACACAAAATATGTTTACAAAAAAGCAGAAACAAAAGCATTTCATTATATTATAACAGTTTAAAAATATGGGAAAGCAGAAGTTAAACAGTATTAATTAATAAACGAGTCTTTTAAAGCATTCTGGAATCCACGGAACTGTATTCTGTTTCCCCGCCAGAACAACTTGAAATAACTTAGCATCACGTATCAAGTTAAACAAGATAGACGATCGATACTCGTACATCGATACACGGTCAACCTGTGACGTCATGTAAGCGCGTGAGCTATGGCCGCTATAAATGTGCCTGGGACGAGCGACAGTTATCATTGTCCCGAACTCGGTCAGAGCGACACCAGTCATCATTTCATTGTTCACATTTATTCGGCACCTAAGCCGACAACTTCTCTGCCTCTAATTGAAGACAGCTGCTGGATTTATCTTAAGCAGGTAAACACATATCTCGTTAGCATTAGCAAGCAATCGCTCACGAGATAATCTTCAGGTCAAATCGCCAAGTGCTCACCTGCTAGCATTTTTTAGTCGCGAACTGCCGGCCTTTCCACATCAACTGCACGTCAACTCAAATCAAATCAATATCAACCCAACTAAGATCAAACTAAGAGGCATTTGGAGAATCTGATCATCCCGTCCTCATCTCATCACAGCACCTCATCTAACTTTTCAGTTTTGTATTCCTTAATTGATTACCTCATTTTAATGCTTTATTTTGCTAGTTGCAATTTATGTTATTAATCTATTTTGTTGGCACTTCTATTGCTCAACTCTCATCTCAACCACCTTCATCACACCTCTAATCCTTCGAAACCTCAACACCCGAATGTACTGCAATTTCCCAATAAATCTGTACAACTATCAAGTAGGATAACAAATAATAAATTATTTATATATTTGTAAATTATCACAAAAAGAAATACTGAATTTGTATTACCACATGCAGAATAAGGATGTTTTACAAATAAATAAATCAATACCAATACATAAATGCGTAACGCGAAAATGTCTCTGTTTGCTACTTGACCACGAGTAAACCACTGGAAAAATCACGATAAAATTTGGCAAGGATATGTAGGCTATTTTTTATTTTAAAATATGTGGTACGAAAGATACAAATGATTTTTGACAATAAATGTCGATAAAATCGGAAAAATTGTTATATTTGCTTACGCTGTCTGTTCAGAGTAATTTCAGGTTAGAGTAAGTGACAACTATAAATGGAATGATTACCTCAAGTTCTACAAAAACTTCCGCGACACCATGTGTCTATCTACAAAAATTAACCTTAATTAACGATGGAACATTATGAAAAATTGAACTGTTAAAATACTTCCATTTAGGAGAGTAATTTAAGAACGAAACAATCAATCATATTCAAATTTAATGAGTTATTTGTTTTGAGCATTTATCAAAGATAGAAAAAATAAAATTTCGACAAACAGTTTAATTTTAGCAAGAATTGTAATGAAAAAGTGCAGCCGCGTCATCTCGGAGGCGAAAATTCGATCGACACGGATCCCGCGAGACGACGAATACAGTCACGTTTTGCATCAAATTTGAAGTACTATGGATTTGTAAAATTAGCATGTTATAGATAATTTTAAAATCCAGTAAGTACAAATATTTTGATCTACTATATAGACAGATTTTTTGCTGAGTTAATGTTTAGTCTTAAAAATTCCCGAGGAACGCCAGGCAAAGCCAGTAAATTAACAAAAAGTTCAATGTCGAAAATGCAGTTACAAAATGCATATGAGCATATAGTAATTTACTCGAGATGTAATTCAGAAGAGCCCACAGGCAGTGGCGGATTTAAAATTTCTGCGCCTCTAAAATCTGAACAAAATGGCAACTTGTTATAAAATCTCAAAAATAATCAAGTTTTATATTCAATAGATATTATGGAATTCTTATTAAGCATATGCGTACTGCAATCAATTCCTTAAATTATTCCAAAAACTAAAACTAAGAGGTACTTTTTACCTGTCGGCACCAATAGTACCGGCCTCCAAACCGGCAGTGAGCAGATTCGATCCCGATCGAGAACGACATATTTTTTGGTTGCGAAAATCCTCACACGGTATGTTAAGGATCGTTTAACAGTACGTTAAAGATCCCTTGAATTTCATAAACAGTGGACAAAATTAATTCTCTGCGAAAACAGCACCTACTATCGGATTTTTTATTATAGATCCCGACTTCTAATAGCTGTGGAGAGTGTAACAAAAATCGCAGAAAAACACAGTTAACACTATTGGATTTGTAATTTTGTTTTGCATATGCACAAGTAAAAATTTTAGTTTTATGAATGAATATTAATTTTTTAAAACCTGAAATGTTTCAAAAAGCGTGATATTTTTACAGTTTTTGTCGATCTGCCTAGGTCGTCTTGGATGCCAGGCCAAGTTGGTCAAAACACATTAATTATAAGGTGGAAAAGGCGCGCAAAATCTTGTGGATATGTCGTAGAGCGATTGGGAGGGGACTAGGACCAAAAGTGGTCCACTGGCTCTATAGTGCAGTCATAAGGCCTACGATCACCTACGTGTCACTGGTCTGGTGGCCTGGCTCTGGGTAGGAAAGGCAATTACCAGGCTAAACAGCATACAAAAACTAGCTTGTTTAAAAATAACCGGGGCACTGGGCACAACTCCGCTCAGTGTCATGGAGGCACTTCTACATCTACCTCCGCTGCATTTATATATTAAGGAGCTGGCAAGCATGGGCGCATATCGCTTATGGTCACTCAGTGGGTGGTCCTTTAAGAATCCTCTCAAAGGACACACGGCAATCCTGACAAGGCTCCAGGTAGCGAGACATCTGGCAGGAATTATTGGGGACCTGATGGGGCCCGGGTAAAAGTTAGACTATATATTTTCCGTGGTAATTTCCACGAGAGGATTGGATCACGAGCGTCGGGACAAGTCTCCAGGCTGGGGACTACGTTTGGTTTACGGATGGCTCATGGACGGGAGCGGGGACTGGTTTCGGGATCTGGGGACCTAATACAAGGCTCTCTCTCTTTAGGGGGATACACCACAGTCTTCCAGGAAGAAGTATTTGCTATACTGGTCTGCGTCAATTACATACAGAATATGTCTGGACTTAGTGGCCGCATTAATATATGCAGCTACAGTCAGGCAGCACTGAGGACACTATGTGCCTATAGAACAACATTCAAACTTGTGTGACAATGCCAACAAATGTTAGACACTCTGTGAACGAAACCCAGTTACCCTTTGATGGGTTCCTGGACACATGTGAATCAGGGGAAATGAAAAGGCAGACGAACTGGCAAAGTTGGGATCTAGGGGTCACTTTGTGGGCCCGGAACCCTTCTTTGGAATATCTCCACGAAAGGTGAGGCTGGAGATTATCAATTGGACACACCAACATCTCGCCATCTGGAAGTCACAGAATATAGCCAGACAGGCCCGCGAGTTAATCGACGGACCAAGCCAGAAAAGGTAGTAGCAGGCAGTGACCCTCTTCGGAGGCAGCCCTGTCCAGGGAGTGGCGCCCCTGCCTATGTGAGTTCCAGAGCACACTGGCCCGGTGTGTACCATCTGGAGAGTGTCTCCGCTCAGGGTTACGAGTGAATACCTCAACGGAATCTACAGCGGAGAAGATGGACTTTGGAACGGTGTAGATTGTGAAGGAGGCAGCCCAGTATTCAGGGAATAATATGCGTACAACCGAATGATCATCGGAATAAGTGATTCAACTCTTTTTGGCCAACAGTTTTGGGCGGATGAGCCAACAAGAGAAGGGCACTCTTTTGACCAGGAGTTGAGAAATTGGCCCCGAAGGCGGATGAACTGCAGAATGTAGTCAACAGAATAAGGATGAAGAAGCACTTTGGGCATTCACCTCATTAAAGATCCAAAATGGATGTCCTAGTAATCACTATGGCTATGCTTGCAGCCAAATTAGCATCCGGAGTAATCTCCTCTATTGGATCTCCGGGAGGGGCAGTTACAAGCGCAGAAATAAAAAATTGAAAAACAACAATGAAATCAAAGTCGGAACATGGAACGTGAAAACGATGAGCCAAGGAGGAAAGATACACAATGCAATAAAGGAGATGACAAGAATGAAAATAGATGTACAAGGAGTAAGCTAAATGGGATGGCCAGGGTCTGGAAAAATCAACATAGACGATCACCGAGTTTACTTCTCGGGCACATAATGGTATGAATGAACATGGGGTAAGAATTATAATGAACAAGAGAGTTACAAAGTGTGTTGTCAACGTTATTCCAGTCTCAGCAAGTGTTATGTTAGTTCAAATCAAAGCCAAGTCAGTTGATTTGAACATTATTCAAGTCTATGCTCCTACAGCAGACAAACCGGATGCAGAAGTGGAAAATTTCTACAACAGTATAAATCAGATTCTGAACAATCTAAAAAGAGAAGATCTCAATATAGTAATGGGCGATATTAATGCAAAACTTGAAGCAGGCAGAACATCAAACGCCATCGGACACTTTGGTTTAGGAGATAGAAATGATCGAGGAGATGACTTGGAAATATTTGCAGAAACAAATCAACTAGAGGTGACGAATGCATGGTTTAAATTACCTCCACGTAGGTTATATACATGGAAATCGCCCATGGACAAACCAGGACACATTGTAAGGAATCAGATTGATTTCATACTAGTGAACAAGAGATACATAAATGGTTGTACAGCTGTCAAAACATATCCGAGAGCAGACATAGAATCAGACCATGACCCACTTGTCGGAAATTTCAAAATCAGAATGAAATACGTTTCCCTCAAAACAGCACGAAAATATGATCTGAGAAAGTTGAAGGATGCTACCATAAAGCAGACTGTCAAGACAGATTTAAACAATAAATTGAGAGACAATGTTGACGACGCAAATGAAAAACTCACACAACTACAAGAAGTGCTAAAAGAAGTTAAAGAAGAAGAATTGAAGCCGGATCTTAGAAAGAAGAAAACTTGGATGACAAGTGAGATTCTGGACTTAATGGAAGAAAGAAGAGAAAAGGTAATATGGAGGAATACAGAACAATACAGAACACAATCAGAAAGATCAGAGAAGCCCAAGAAAAGGAAAAAGCTGAATTATGTACAGAAATAGAATTTTATCAGAGTAGATATGATAATTTCATTGTGCACCGGAAGGTCAAGGAGGCAACAGGAAAATACCGTAAATCAAACAGTGGGAAGCTACCTGATGACAGTGGTAATCTTATAATCAACAAGGAAGAAAAAAAAGAATGGGAGAAATATCTGGAAAAGTTATTCCAAGATGATATGAGGAGACAAGAAGAACCAGAAATATCAGACACAACAGGACCAGATATCTTAGTAAGTGAAGTGGAAGCGGTCATACACCTAATGAAAGAAGGGAAAGCAGCTGGATTAGATGGCGTAGACGCAGAATTCCTTAAATTGCTCAATGAAGAAAAAGTAAAAATGATTACGGAAATATTAAATCACATACTCAACGGGTAAAATACTTCCAAAATGGTTAAAATCAGAATTTATTGCTTTACCTAAGAAGCCGAATGCCAAATTATGTGGGGATTGCCGTACCATCAGTGTAATGAGCCATCTGTTAAAACTGTTTCTTAAAGTGATACACATGCGGATATACAGAATTTGTGAAGACCAGATAGAACCCAACCAATTTGGGTTTCTAAAGGCAGTTGGCACAAGAGAAGCAATATTTAGTGTACAGGTACTGTTCCAAAGATGTAGGGACATCAATTGTAATGTATTTGCATGCCTAATTGATTATAAGAAGGCTTTTGATCTCGTGAAACATGATCATATAGCTCCACCCAAACTAGATACCGTTACGTAGGTTCATATTTCCCGAACCTAGAGGATATCAAAAAGTCTAAAATCCAATCTCTCGTGTCCCTTTGCGAGGCCCTGGGGATGGAATAACCCTGACTGTACGAAGGGCCTTTTAGGTCTATGTGCCCCTAGTAGGAGCCCACCCATACTATAACCTAATCTAATGTAGGGGTGGTTTTGGAAAATTTTCCTAACTTTTCAAACTTCAGGGGAGATCTTGGAAACGTTACCGCATGATTTTCAGACTCCAAGAACGAATCAGAATTACACTTGAACATGAACAGTTTTGTTCTACTTTTCGTAAATCTGATTTTATCAACCGCTATCGTGGAAAGGACGATAATTGGTCACAAAGAAATAGGAAAATATAAATATCAAAATCGCTCATGAGTGAGCAAAACCTTGAACACATTCCATTGAACAGGCATGAACAATTTAAAACATAATTTGGAGTTCGAAACATCTCATGTAGGGAATCGTTTCCAAATAAACCAAGGTTACAAAATCAAATATAAAGCAAAAGATAAATTTAAGATTTATTTTATACAACAACAATGTAAAATTAACAACATTGACAAAAGTTCGAAAACATCACTAGAAAGCAAGCACTATTCGGTTAACTTTACTTAGAGTTGAAGAAGAGGGATAATTGATAAAAAATCTTCGTAATGGACAAATCCGTCAGCTGAGAAACTAGTTACACAAAAGGAAAAAAGACTCGATATTACATAAAAGTGTGTGCACCTCAGATCTAGAGTGTATACACTTCCAAATACACCAAGTATAGACTGTATACACATCTAAACCTGAAAGAAGATAATAAAGAAGTGATCCGAAATAATGAAGAAAAATGCAATGAATGGCGAAGTATGGTTCTTCATGAAGGACATCAGCAGGACCTTGACCAGATATATGTCGACAACTAGCGTCGAACGCTTGGCTAAGGCATGGGGAACTCTTTCCGGGGACAGAAGGATTTCTGATGGCTATACAAGATCGTCATCAAAACAAAAAATTACGTGAAATACATAATTAAAAACCCGAAAGCAAGAGATGATAGGTGCAGGAAATGCAAAGAAAAGCCTGAGACCATCTAGCATATCACATCCGGATGGAGTGTAATAGCTCAAACAGATTGCTTGCATCGACACAATCAAGTTGCTACCATCATTTACGAAAATAAAGGTTGAAACTGAATATATTGCAAGAGAAAATTCCGAACTATAAGTTTTGTCCACCACCGGTGCTTCAGTCCGAAATATATTATGTATTACGATATGGTCATTATGACGAACATGCACATTGCTAATAACAAACCTGATATTGTGCTACGATACAGAGAGATGTGTGTAGCTGATCTAGTTGATGCAGCAATCCCTAACACACAAAATATTCAGGTAGCAATCGACGATAAGAGCAAATATTCTGATTTGAGTAACGAAATTATAAAGATGCGAAAGCTGTACATTGTACCAATCGTTCCCTCTGCAACGGGTTCCGAAGTCCCTCCATGAAACCCTTGAAATTTTAGGGTAACAAACGAATTTATTCATTCTCATTCAAAAAGCAGTTATTCTGAATACTACCCGCATAGTAAGAGAATTTTTAAGTAATGAGAATTCTTGAAGTGAGTCCGTACCTCGTCTTTTACCAGCAACAATAAACTGAGATTAAAATTGAAGGAATAATAATAAGAAGAAAATGGTCCATTCTATAAACCGGACGGGACAGCCAGGCATTTAATCAAGAAACTGAAAATCTAAAAATCTTCCGACACTTCACAGAATGAATATTTTAAACATTACCGGTCGGTTCTTTATGAAGCGCCTCAGCTCTATATGAAGAGGCTGATTTTTGTAAAGGGCTGCAACATATGTATCAAAATACCATGTCTTAAAAAGAGTGAACGCTGGAAGCTCTCAAGAAATGTTATTGATTTGCAAGTGGGGACAGGGAAAGTGAAAAACTCAGCGGTTAAGAAAGGTTCCCATCGTTCCAAATGGACAGGTAAAGAAGTTCTAAATCGTGCCTTGCTCGAAGGATAAAATTTAACAAGTTTCTCAGATCGTGTCTTACAACATCCAGCGGTAAATAAATGTTTCTTAAAAGGTGCCAACCCGTGAATTCAGTCCCAGGTCATCATTCCGAGGCGGTCTGAGTCCTGCCGTCTTGGGGGAACAGGTGGCTGAGGGAGCAGGAAAATCTTTTAAATTTTCCCGTAACATGAATATTCAGAACACAACAAAGATTTTATCCTGGTCGACTTTACAACTCGTAGAAAATAGCTATGTATATGCAAACGCTTAAGTCTGAACCTAGAGAATCTGTATTGCTAGTTCATCTGTTAAGCCAAATTTTCCGAAGAATATTGAGGAAACCCAGTGTGTTTTTATTGGGGCTTTACGGTTCGCCGACACCGAAGTCATTAGAGCCCAAACATTTTTGGATAGGTAGGGAATATGTTGGGAGTCCTAAGGGGTGATGAAGCGCAACTAACAGCCTCTCTCATTCAAATGCCAACCTCACCTTCCCGCGGTAGGCCCTGTTATCACGAACGAGGCAATGGCAACCGAGTATAAGATAGCCCCACATACAAGGTTCCTTATTAATTAGGAAACACTAATGAAAAAAAATTGACTTAAAATTACTTATACTCTAACATTCATCATGCACCCACATAAAAAAAACGTACCCCCAAAATTCACACGGAAACACACACAAAACTAACATGACTATTTCTCTGAAAACTTGAGAATGTTAATTAACATTCTAGTCAAAAAATTATTGATTGAACTAAAAATAAAGGAAGACATAATTGCTCATTGTTCTTAAGGCCTTTGTTATTTACACAAATACAAGAGTTCTGAGCTTAGGCCATTTCAGTTCTTGTTCGAAGCACTTGTTACGATCGCTGTCACTTAATTACTTTAACTACTGGGAGCCCCAGTTTCCACAGTTTACCTTAATGATTTGATGACCAGAACAGTCTAAGCATCTGAGGTGAGAATGCCGTGGTTCAGTCTCAGATTGATGGACTGTGTCCTTTCAAATCATCAGCCGCCCTCGCCAACAGTCTGCTTTGACGGACGTGGTAGAATCAGCCATGGACTCCTCGTACGGAAGTTCCGCTCCACCGTCACCGTCTTGTTCATCCACAAACGAGAGTTTATACACCGTATTGTAATGCAATTCCCTAATATCGGCGATCGCTACTCGTTACAACAACGGAAAGAGTCGGTTCGCCCACTTGTTCTCGAAACAAACATCTTTAAACTCGAGTCAGAGCAAGTACTGCATAACTCGGATTGCAATTAAATTTGTGATCAACACCAATTTATCCGAAACTTTACGATTGAAAATCGAAACATAATCTCGGACTGACTCTCAGAATATATCTCAGAAAAGAGTCTTAGAATCACGAACAAATTCGTAATAAAACTTAGAATCTCCGACTGAAAATATCTGAATGAATGAAAAACGAATGAATCGCGAATGAGTCGCGAAATCTCTCGAAAATCAGAATCAGAATACTCTTGGAGCCTCTCGGCGTCGTAATTAGTCACCTCATCTCCCACTCGGTCCACCCGGAGTTAAGTCACGTGACACCGTTTTCAAAACCCATGTGACTAATTTTCACAAATAACAACAAATTCTCCGTCCATTCGTAGTTATGACGATTGGTTGAAATTAGGACCAATCGGAACGTTCCTCTCCATGCAAGTTTCCCACTCCGACGGTTCCCTCTAGTTCAACGGACTTTTCCATAATTTAGAATTTAACGCTTTTTCGAGAATAACAACACAGTCAATTTAGAAGGTTCTCGAACCTTTAACAGTAATTCTTTATTATTTCGGGACATCTTTTCCCACGCATCCGCGACGCTCCCAGCCCTAGTCGGTACTAGTGATCGCTGCCGCCTCATAAACAATAACCCAGCCCTTTTTCCAACGAGTACGCTAAATATATTCACCCCCACGTTTTCCGCGGTCCACCGCCGAGCCATTCTTCTCTTTAAACTTTTAAAGGGAGACTTTCTCACTCCACATCCCCCAAACATGTGCTCTTTTGGCTGAGTCCTTTAAAATCCCACAGCTCTTGTTACTAGCATTCACTAATTTTTCAGTTGGCATTTATTGCACGACGCCGACGCTTGCGTCTTAGGAATTTTCTATCCCCCATCCCACTTTCAACCGAAACACGTGCGTCATTTCTGACCACCCGTCGCCCGTCGCTCACACCCTAGACCATAAACCGGTGTCCATACCAGCGGTCCCTCATCCTTCGCGGTAGTCGTAACGCTCCGTTCCGAACTTCTGTCTTTCTTTTTTGGACATATTTTCTTCGTTCTAAACGTGTTTTTACATTGTTACTATTTAAGAATTATTATATTCTTACAATATGGCATGTAATGGAAAAGAGAGGTTACCCTGAAAAGATAAGAAATATTATAAAGGTCATGTATGATGAGTATTTATGTCAAGTTTTACACCATGGGAAACTATCCGTACCCATCAGAGTAAGAAATGGAGTACGAAAGGGATGCATTTTGTCACTATTGTTGTTTATTCTGGTCTGGGATGACATAATGAGACATAACAGCTGATACGAAGCGAGGGATAAGGTGGAAAATGTTAGAAACTATCGAAAACCTAGACTCTGCAGACGATATGTCTGCTCTCACAACGGCATTCAGACATGCAAAAAAATATTTCAAAGCTATGTCAAATCTCAGAGAGCTGAGCATAAAATGAATATTCCTAAAACAAAGGATATGCGTATTCACGTAAGATCTCACTGACCATTTATAGTGCATAGTCAACGCATTAGAAATGTGAATTCTTTTTTCTATCTCGGAAGAAGAACAAACAAACAAGGGGAAACATTGAAAGATGTAACATCTAGAATTGGAAAAGCGAATGTAGTGCTTGTCCAGTTTTATACCGTATGGAGAAATAGATATATCTCAAGAAAAACTAGACTAAAACATTTTAAAACTAGTTATTGCGGTTCTTTTGTATGGAGCAGAAACATGGGACATAAACAATGACACCAGAATGAAACTACAAACTTTTGTTAATAGAGGTTTCAGAGAGATTTTCAACATCCATTGGCCCGAGACAATAAGAAACGACTCTTTGGGAACTTGCTGGCGAGAACTCAATTGATAAACAAATTAAAAGAAGGAAATGGAGATGGAACGGCCATACTCTCAGGAAACAGGATAAATCCATAGAAAAAGAAGCTCTGGAATGGAATCCACAGGGCAAGCGTAGGAGAGGAAGACCACGGGAAACGTGGAGAAGCAATATGCTGAAGGAAGCAGGAGACCAAAAAAACAGTGAAGTGAAGAGGTTGCCAGCAAATCGCATCCGGTGGAAGGTTTTCACGGATGCCCTATGCTCTTGAAAAGAGCAACAGAAATAAAGGGAAAATGCTGTTACGCACTAGGCACAGCTAATACGACTCTCCTCGTGAGTAGGATTCGCCGAATGTCTCGACCATACCCACTAAAATCCCTCCTGACTTACCATATATCCAAACACAAAACAAGAGAAAAAGGCAGACACCGGTAGCCTACAACATTTTAAAAACACCAAAACAAAGAAATATGTAAATTTAAAGAAAAGGAAAAAGAAACAAGAATGTGAACTAAAACTCTCTCGAAAACTTGTGAAAAGAGCCCCGATCAATTTATAAATTTAAGTCATGACATACAGAAAGATCACATAACTTGTCCAAGGCCACATTCCTGAAAGAATCTAAAAAGGCATATTAGAGTCGGATTTTTTTGCCCAAGCATGACGTCCAATATGTCTTATCTCCCTCAGATGGTACTTATTTGAGACACTCCAAAAGAAGGTGCTCCACGAAAAGTATTGTGTTGCACGACTCTCAGATGGGAAAGGTTCACCGCGAAAGAGATGACCATAGGTAAGATAGCGGAGGCCAATACGAAGACGTGTAAGGATTACTTCTTCACGTCTGTTCGCACGGTATGAAGTCGACCAGGTATAACAAAGTATTTTACTTTCCTCAGCTTGTAGGCGCAATTTTCCCATTCGGTTTGCCATTTCATAAGAATAGACGATATTATGGCAAGCTTTGAATCTCACGTAGGAACAGAAAGGTCAAGGACAGCCGTCTGTGTTCCCCGCTTCGCTGCCGCATCAGCCTCCTCATTACCCACGTGCCCAGGAACCAAACCAAGGACTATTTCAAAATTTTGAAATACTAGATGGCTTATTAGATTCTGAATGGTTAGCGTAAGGGTGTCAGAAATGTACAGTGAAGACACTGACCACAGACCACAAATAGAGACACTACATAGAACCACATGCCGTATTGGAGATAGCTGAATGAACTTCAGTGTCTCAAGGATTGCATAATTCTCCGCAGTGTACACGCTGCAAAAGGAATGGAGGCCAAACGAACGGGTGGCACTATGGCAGTGAAAAGCAGCACCAATAGAATCGTTTATGGATGAGCCATCAGTGTATATGAACACATGATCGAAATAAATACTTTCATTTATCTGAAGTGCTGCTGGTACACAGCAGCAGGAGTGTCCAGCTTTGAAGGCTTAGATAGTCAGAAGTGGGTAGTTGGTTGAATGAGAAACCATGGTGGAGTGAGAGAATGTGGGTATTTCACAGGAGGTAGGATAATGTCATTATCCCCCAGCAGATTTTTAAACCAGACACCCGCTGGGTAGGGTCATTAAGCCTTGCAGTGTAAGATGAACAAAATGTGGAGGAGTGGATGTGTTGGCGAGTGGGGTAATCTAAAACCCCCATCAGTTTAACTCCGTAAGATCCAAGTAAAACATTGCGTCTTCTGCTGAGGGGAAGTTCGCCAGCGTCTACCAGTAAGCATTCTATTCGACTGGTGCGGAAGGCACAGATTGCAATGCAAACTCCATAATGGATACTGTTCATGGGTCTGAGTCCGGATGGTGAAGCGGAGCCGTATACAATACTAGCATAATCTAATACTGACCGAACAAAACTTCTATACAGACAAAGATGGCAAGTGCAGTCTGCAATGTCATTATGACACGCTTCGGCAGCGAAGTTTCAGGGATGAGGTACAACGGGATTGGAGTTTTCGTATGTGATTGAGCGAAGTTTGTGTGCGGTCGAATGTGTGACCCAGAATCTTTGCGGAGTCAACGAAAGGATAATGTTTGCCCCTAAGAAAAAGATCTGCATCACTATTTTACACAGAAATGCATACAGCATGACTTGGACACAGGAAAGCTTAATCCGGTAAACACGCTTCACTCGTGTAAAACGGTTTAAAACTCGTGTAAAGCTCGTGTAAAACGGTTTAAAACCAATTGGAGTTGCCTCTCGATGACAGATTCTGTCCGACGAACAGTAGATGGCAAAGGCGACGAGAGACGCATGGTCTGGTTCATGGACCACTGACGCAAATACTATTTATTGCTATGGCAACTAGAGACGTTCAGGGTTGAGCCCTGTGGGACACCTTTTTTTAAAGGATGAGTAGATGACATTAGTATCAAGGTGAACGCCGAAAGACCGTTCGGATCAAAGCTATCCAGGGACAGAAAGACGACCTCGAAACCCCCACAAATGTAATGTGCGTAGGATACTATATCTCCAGTTATGTTACGCTTTTTCCAGGTCATGATGAGATGTTGAATGACAACGCACAAAGTGTCCAGCGTTGACCGCTGCTTCCTGAAACCACATTGGAAATTGATCAGAAAGTTTCACGATTCCAGACCAAACTAGGTGACGAATGATCATTCTTTCTAAAACTTCGCTAACGCAGCTCGTCAGGAAAATCGACCGAAAGTGTGACGTATTAAACGATCTTTTGCCTCCATTAAAAGTGAAATAATTATGGCTTCACGTCATTCAGCAGGGACGGTATGCTCATTCCAAATACGGTTAAGTAAGTTCAGAAGGAATTCTGGAATACCTATCTTTGGAAGATGCAAGGGACGGGGCACGCTCTGTCATTAACAAAGAAATGCTATATTATGTACATATCTCTTCCGTGTACTCTACATGGAGAAGGTATGTGATACATTTCTGTGAGGTAAAAATGGCGACGAGCCGGAATCGAACCCAGGATTCCTGCTTTGACCGCAGGGGTGTTAACCACTGCACCACTCGTTCACCTTCCACAACTCTACACCATTTCCTCCCAGACCTAAACCCCGGAAGACCTGAGACACATCACCATACAGGAAATAAGAGAACCAAGCGGCACACTATGCTGTGGGCACTTCATTACCGGTTTCACATGTACTTACGTGTTAAGGTTCGTTATTTACATATTTCTTCCGTGTACCTTACACGTGGAGCAGATATGTGATATGTGGAAGACGAACGAGTGGTGTAGTGGTTAACACCCCTGCGATCAAAGAAGGAGTTCCGGGTTCGATTCCCGGCTTGTTGCCATTTTCACCTGACCGAAAGTTATCAAATGTTATATTACTCTCCTCTGCAACTGGAAAAATCCAAGTTACACTCTTCTGCGCTAACTTTCTGTTGGAGAAATAGAGGAGAAAACCCGGAGTTACGGACTCTTTCGTACTGCGATGCTAGTTTCTCAGCGATGGCTTCAGGTGAAACATAAAAATGTCAATTTACATTGAGGGCGGGGATGGAAAATGAGAACAACGAACCTTGAATCTAAACTTTCTGCGATACGACTGATGGAATATGGCTTGTAAGGGAAGAATGTAAGCTTTCCAGGGCGACGACTCACTATCTCGAAGAGTTGTTCTTGCTCTGGCTCTGCACCTTTTAAACTGTAAGATGTTCTAGATTGGGATACTCGTTCAGCCGCGCTAAAGCTTTCTTTCTTGCGCCAACTGCCTTTGCGCAATCCGAATTCCACCATGGAACTGGGCAGTGCCTTACGATGATTTAGAGATGACGACATCCGTGGTTTCGACAACCGCATTAGCGAAGTGGGATGTCATAGCATCCACATCAGTGAAAGGTTCATCTCAAAGATTGATGTTGCGTTCAAAAATTTTCCATTCTCCACATTTTAATATCCACTGACGGGGGGGAATAACCGAGGAGAATAACATGTTCATATGGATAAGAATCGAATAGTGGTCACTCCCATACAGATCAAGAGCTAGACAGGGGGAAAGAGGAACTGCATATGGCTAAATCGAGCACCAATAAAAATTGGAAAGCTTTTCCGAACTGGGTGGTGTGGTCTGTGTTGAGAAGCGCTATTTTCCGGCTACCTAACAGTTTTTCAATTATATCATCCTTTGGGCAGTTGTGAGAGGAACCCTGGATCGGATTATGAGCATTAAAGTCACCGACGATGAGAAATGCGGGAAGCAGTTGGTCCATCAGAGCAGTAAGATTCTTCTTCATGAATGACAGGCCAGGGAGATTATAAACATTACATACCGTAAATGTGAGGGACGGAAGATTCACCCTCATATATACGGTCTGAAAGATGCTGGTTGTGGAGACTTCTTTGGCATAGAACGTTTTACGAGCACAGCGACGCCACCGTGTTCATGCAGACCGTCTTCTACGTCCGCATTATAACAGGTGAAGCCACTAGGAGAGTGTGTTTTGGTAAGATATGAGTTTTCTAAAGACAAACTATTTGAGCACGACGAGACAATAAAAGCTTGAGGTCTTCTGAACGGACATGAATACAATTCAGACTCCAGGAAAGAAGAGTAATGCTTTGTTTTTTATCCATTCTTTTTGCGATGTCTGAACTTTTTGTTAAAGACTATAAAGTCAGTTTTCTATGGTCCCCTCCCCGGGAGAGTCGCCGTCATCACTGCAGGAAAAATCAGTCGCACGAAGAAAGTCCATTATTTCTGCTCCTTGTTGAATGATGCCTGAGTTCTAGTCACACATGTGTGGTTTCTGACTTACCTCGAAATCCACCTGACAACCAAAGGAAGCTGTAGGTGGTTTCGAAGTGTTTACTGCTATTGCGAAAGATTTAGATACAGACCGGATGTTTATCGAGATAGTAACGCCAAGTCTCAGGGAAAGACACACTACCCGTTACCCGAACACTTTGAATTTTTTCTGCATTATAAATTTTGTGTATGACTTTCAATTGGAAAGATGACTCTTCTAACAATTCACACAGCACAAAGGTGACGACTTGTGAAAAGGCTGCCTGCAATTTACGCAAACATCGCAGGGTAATTTGCACCGATCCAATGTATGACCAAACGTGTTGTACTTGAAGCAGCGCAGAGGGTTTGGCATATAATGACGGACACGAAGGGTATAAAAACCACATGATATGCTCTCTGGAAGAGAGGGACGATCAACAGTCAGAATCAGTGTGGAGGTGGTAACGAACTTTATCTTAGTCTTGATTCTGTGGATATTAGTTACACTTTCAGATTTTAAAAATGCCGAATGATCTTCATCGGATTCTTGTGCAGAGCCACCGTGGTTGACCACTCCTTTGCATAAGTTAAGGGTGGGATGTGTATCAACTTTGATTTTTCAGACCAACAATTTCCTTCGGTGACAAAACTATGTTTATCTGCTTGTCTGTACGTGCTTCCACCAGAATTTTACAATTCCGCTGGCACACGACAGTCTGCAGCTTGCCAACTGTATCGTCAACTGCCTTAGCAAGACAGCAGGAACTCAGTGATTCAAAATTCTTACCTCTTTCTACACATTTCATCAAAAGAAAGAGAGGCTTTATCTGAAGGTCACTATCCTTACAAAAAAGTGTTCAAACGGAGTTTCTCCAACAAATCGCCTCTTGCTAGTTGAAGAGGGGCAAGGGGGGGGGGGTTGATTTAGCCATGCGCGTGGACTTACTTTTCATCCTCGTGTTCCCCACCCACCACGGAGTTCAAAAAGGGGACACCCCCACTGGGGTACAAGGGCTGACACGGGAATATGGCGGGAACACGAGAAGGTTTGCACCATCGCCGCCGACCAGGAGGATATCACCTCTGCGCCCCTCATCATGGAGATCAGTCAAATATTTAGTCCGATCCGATTGATCGAGGGTGGATTAAGCCCCGATCGCCCATCCAGAACAGGCCGAGGCCAAAGTAAGTATATTGGGATTCACGAGCATACGGATCCCCGTAGGGTCGCATGGACCCCTCAACTCACAAGGACACCCTTCCGACACGGGTCACCATGCGCGGCAAACACATAGGTAAGCGTTCAGCACACCGCGAAAGTCAGAAGAGAAGATAGAAAGTAATAAAGGTGAAAGACTAAGTAAAGAAGGGAAAAGTAAAAGAAAGGAATACATGAGAGCCTCCTCTGTATCCAATCGTCAGGACGTGGACCGACTCACTACGACGGCATTCACAGTGTGTTAAGATATATTGGATATACGAACGAACACTGGAGAACGATTTACTAGTATGTTACTCAATGATCACTTAGTATTGATTGTCGGATTTGAAACAAATACCAATATGAAAGTTTTTGGTGAAGCAACGTAGATGGTACCTTCAAAAGTTTTTCGAAGTTGTTCTAATAATTATTTACAATTCATGGACTGGTAAATGAACCGTACATAAAATTTGTTTTTGTTTTCTTATTACCTGGGAAAGAGATTTGATAATTATGTTCAAGCCTTCAAACACTTGGTGCATTGCCGTGTTTAACAATTTTTATTGCGAATGTGTAGTCATGTAAATGTAACATAAGTAATATTCGTAAAATTAATTTCTGTAGTAAGTTGAATATAAACTTATCAAATAGAATTTAAAAACCACGTACTAGTTTGTAACGAAACAAAATCGTTTCACTTAAATTAAATGCAACAGAAATTGTCGTGAAGGAACCAGTGGAATGCACTATCAGCGTGTAAACTGGGTCAGGTGTGCAACGCAGAGATTGGGACTAGGTTATGAGGTCATGACGT
>NNCF01129428.1:261376-333114 GCA_002313205.1 Laupala kohalensis
GAAGTCGGAGACGAGAGAGGCAGAGAGCAGAGAGAGACCGAGACGAGTGGAGAGGGAGGACAGAGAGTGTGAGAGCGGTTCCCTGCTGTAGAAGATGCCTTTTTGTGTCGCTCGAAGGAACCTGCATCCGCCCCTCGCCCCCAACCAACCTCCCTCGAACCGGGGACCTCCAGCCTCTCGGAGCAGGCTACCAGCAGCCGAACCGCCTCCTGCCTGAACGACGTCTGCACCGCTGCCCACTCTCTGACGTTCGCGCTCAACCCAGAACCGTGTATTACACGACTATCACACATCCGGAGTTTATCTTGGTCTACGGCCCGACACCACAGTTCTTCCCTCCCTCTCCAACCCCCTTCCTTTCCCCGACTCCCTCATCCTCCCGCTCATTCCCCCTTCCCCTTGTCACGGCCCAGTCGGCAACCCTTAAACCGGAACACCGGAGGGGGAGCCGACCGGGTCCGCCCGACATCAACATTTCACATTTGTTTCAAAGCAATAAATGAATCATTATGGATATTTTTCCTTCAGACTTGAGTTCACGTAAATTTTCCCCGACAGTGAAACACCAGCTTTTAATCCTATAACCCTATTCCATCTTGGCGTCTCCTCGCAGGCGGGACTCAATATACCGCTTTCTTATCTCCTAAAATCGCTTAACTGGATGCTCATACGGCCGCAAAACTCTTTCCCGAATTCTTCTTCTTTCTCACATTATTCGTTCATGTTTATTTTCGACAATTCAAATCATTTAATCTTCCTCCACTTAAAACGCATTATAAATTTTACGGTGTTCTGCAATTTTTGTGTGTCTATTCTTCCTTGTTTCAATCAAAATTAACAGATTAAAATACTTTAATATCAACGTGAATACAGCATGTGGTTTCTTCTCGTTGATCCACTTCGATGTCTCTTGTCTTCAATCTCTTCTATTGCTTTCCTCTTGATGGCATTATTCTCCTTTAGGTATGATTTATGGTTGCAGATGCCTTCTAAACGAGAAAAATATTAAATCTCCCAATGTAAAAATATTCGCTTTACAAAAATTCCTAGAACATCAAAAGTCAAACTGTCCCTGAACAGGTCTGGTAAGTGCCCAAGAGGTTCGCAGAGGGTAGAACTCCGCAGTTACTTGACCTCGGCGCTAGGAGGGGGAAATGTGGTCAGCATCTCACTCCGACCGGTTTGACCGCAGGATAGACCCTGGTACTCATTTTACAACACGCTGAGGAGCCTCGTAAGTCAGTCTGGATGTTGAGGTGTGATGATTCATAGAACATATCCAGCCATATTTCTCGACAGATATGCCATAGCGGTAAAATTCGTATTGAAACTTTTTACGAAATACTGTCCTTTACAGTATTGTTTAAAAAGTCATGTTCGATAAAACATATTGTAAATTATTTTGCATTACGTAAGACATCTTCAATTTAATTTAATCGCGAAACGAAAAAATCTACTGCAATTACGAAAGTCTAATACACCAACAAAATAGATTACACTACAATAAAAAGGTACGTATTTTATAAAGTAAATTCTCACCTATTAATTTTCTCTCCGGCTCTTCTGTATTTACAAAATTCGGAATCAATTCCTCAGCAATCTCCAACCATGATGATTTTTTTGACTTATTTTTGTAGTCTTCGCTGGAAATATCCCACAAAAACGGATGGTTTTGAATTCCGTTGATTAACATTTCGCTTTCAACATAAAATTATCGTGCCATTTTAACTTCAATGTTTCAACTCTCCAAATGAACACAACTAAACTGAACAACTCTAGAAAGTTAACTGTGCCGCTGTTCACTTCGGTTTTCCCTTGCGACCCGAAGTGCAATGCCTTTTTCCTAGAACACCCCTCCACATTATTCGGTATTTCACAGTAATCCATCTGGGTAGACGACTGCAGGGTTGCCTAGTGAGCCAATATTCTGAGAAATTACTCATTGCGAATCATAAAGCGATTTAAAAATATTGCAACGTACTTAAATAACAATACATGCAGGAAATTCCTAAATAATTCAATTGATTATAAAACGAGTTTATGTCGATTTCAATTATACATTTCAAGTTGAAATTGAATGGTAGAAATTGTTTATAAAATATTCATCACATATAATTAATAATAGAATAAACTCTGAAGTACATAAATAATACTCCAAAGTAATCTTCTTCTCAACTTCGACCCCGTAGTGCTACAAAGTCTCAACGCGCGCCCAGCTCGCAATGCGAACGGTGGTTTTTTTAATTCTACAATATTTTTGTTATTACATATTATGAGCTACAACTTGGCGAAAAACTTACTTATACCTTATGTTTTAATACGATGTAGGTGAAGACATCAAACTCGAAACTTCCTCACTTAACTTTTTTAATTCAATTCGCAGACTCGTAAAATCGTACACGAAATGTTTAATTTACCACGCCGTTGGAAAATAAGTTACGACTTCCTAACTCATGTCGCTGTCACAAACAATAATTGAAAACTATACTGTTAAAGTTTAGAAGAGAAATATTCATAAATGACTGAGTAATCGCGAGTTGAACGAAAAAAAAAATTTTAAACGAGTTTGCTCATGTTCGGCTTCAAAACCATTTCTTACCACGTTCCCCCAATTTTATACAAAAGAAATTCAGATTCAGATTCACCATCCTTGAAATCATAAAAATCGTGACTATTTCCTCATGTATTACGACCATGATTTTTTTATTCGTTGTTCCCACTCAGGAAACTGTCGCGCGTTTCTAGAAGAATGTCGCAGGCCAGAAAATGTCGGACGTAAGCAAAAAACTGAACGAACAGTAATATCGTCGGGCGTCACTCGTGAGCCTGCGTCCGTTAGAAGCATAGCGCTTCTACGACGCACAGTGATCCGTCGTGCGACACAGCGACACTATTACTGTTCGTGTGACGCCAGCTTTAGACGGTTGCTCAGATGGGACCGCTCTCTCCATACTGCGACAGGTTGAGAGACTAGCCGTTTACACGTCCTTGTCGTGGCTCAGTCGGGGCCGTTGCGTCTGCTGGAAGACGGAGTTGTCGAACTGCGCATGGCGGTCATAATATACTCTTCGGGTATAGGCAAACTGCGCGAACGGTGAAAATTGGTCAGAAATTTCACGGGTACAATCGACATTAATAAGCCTTAAAAACTTAACATCTAACTGCTTTTGTGCTGGCAAATACGTTGAGATATAACAAGAAGGGCGAAATTTATACGACTTTATACCGGATGTGACGTACGAGAAACACAAAAAGAGGTTCTGTTCAAATACGAGTGCTTGATTAAATTGGGCATGAGAAGGAATGAGAATATGATGGAGGACATGGGTATATGAATACACATCGGTGCAAAATAGGTACCGTGAAAAGTAGAGCGTGTAACTGTGGTATTGAAGATAAAACTGTGACACATATATTGATTGACTGTTTCTACAATGATGCAGAACAGGGAGGATTGGTAAATATATTGAAAAGAAGAGAGAGCTATAGCCTAAAAGATTTGAAAATACTCATTGAAGATCAGAAACACTTGAAGTGAAGGGAATGTCTTGCACAGGGTTTTTGACATTAGTGTAAAAACATGTAAACCATTTTCCTTGGAAGAACGCACACCGTCGAGTAGTTTTGGAACTTCAGAAACACACTCTTCAGAGGAAAAGGGGGAATACGGGGTGGGTCCTTTACCCAAATTTCACTAAGATAGATTTTCAAACAGAAGAAATGGAGTGAGGAATTTAATACATCGATAATTTTGATGCGCGGTGCATATAAATAACACTCAATCATCTTGCAGCGTTATCAGAATGTCACAAGTTATATTTTGTCGACAACAATGACACAGAAGTATGTGAAAATATATATTAAGTTGTGTCAATAAATGGGTTACCAAAACGATTAGGCTCTTTTAATATATTTTATAAAATAATTTTTTGAAATTCCATGTTATCATACACGATAAGCTTGTTGTCCCTTTCACCGAGCACCGAAATTTTGTATGTCACGATCAAGAGGAACTATGAGATTGTTTCCCTCAAAATGACCTGCTGACCACGGCCACCCTCACCGTCACCGTGAAAGCTGCGCCTCGTCATCTGAGGAAGAAAAGGATTAAACATTCTCAGACGGTCGGTCGCATTCCTGCGTGCGGAATTCAACTGTTCCCTTGAGAAGGAAGTGGTCGCGGGTGTGCTTATCCCATGGTCACTGTGCGCAGTCGTAGAAGGTTGGACGAGGTCGATCCCGTGGGAAAGTGTTGAATTGAAACACGACACTATAGTAACACGAATAATAATAATTTCAGTTTCCGCCGAAATAACGGTACAGTTTAACACGTTTTAACCATAATAAATAAAAAAATCTTAATTCGACTTGAATATGTGTCAAGTGCGCAAGTAAAAAATGTGTGAATAGGGGCAAGCGATATCAAGTAATCTATTTGATTACGTATCCCCTAATTATTTTTGTATTCCAAAATAAGATTCACTTTATTACATTAGCATTACACAACATTTCTAAATTAACAAGAACGTTCATACAAAAAATCTATAAAATATAATAACAGACAGAACAATACCTGAATAACATCAACTCTAGCGTCGTTGAAAACTGGAGTTAAACGAAACAGATTATAAAGACACTTCTGCACGTACTGTGGTCGATGGGAGTAACGACGTAATGCTTCCAAAATTTGAGCTTCAGTAGCTGTGCCTGAAACCTGGAAAATAATAAAAATGAGAAACTGTCAAAAAATCAAATGGTGAAGAAAAGGTAACAAGAAAAGGCAGCGTACCAATAAACTAAATAAAGCTAGGATTACCTAGAATTCCATGTCAAATAAAAACTGTCAAAACTTCACTCTCAGATTTTGATAAAATTCAGTACGAAGATAGCAATTGTATAAACTAACAAAAATACCAAATGTTATCGTAATATGTTAACCCGTTTGCAATTTACAATGTAAAGTTGAAGCCCAACGCCCCGAACCGGTTCTACACGAAACTATCAAAGTAATGTAACTCTCCTTCACTGAAATATTTTTTCTCAATTTCAAAATTGTTTAAAAGCGAATAACGCGGAAATATACGAAATCTACTGATTTCTGTAGTGATTCTAATACCGATTTCCACAGTGAATCACATTCCGCACACAATCGCAAGAATCAATTCAATAATCTAATCAGTTCCTTCAATCTTGTTAGTACGATAATCGATCCCACTCGCCTCTCCGGTTCATCTCGAACATTTCTAGACCAGATAATTGACAATACGACTCTCGTATACTTCAAGTACAACGTCAAATAAAAAGAAGTTCGTTCATGTAAGAAATAGATCCTTCTTCCTAATAACCTGTCGGTTAATATTTCCATATCAAACCTGAAAAATAGATTCATCTGTCCACAGTACATTTTCCCACTGAGATTGAGTCCAGCTGACGTGAGATTTGGCAGACGAAACACACCGCAGTTTATTCGATAAAGTGAGAAATGGCTTACGTCTCGCTTTGTAGAATGCGGACCCACACCTTTTAATATATCGTCGCGTAGATGCTTCGGAAATAGTCTTTCCAAACCTTTCTCTTGCCCATGTAACTAGGTCTGCGACTGCCAAGTGCCTATTTTTACGAATATGTCGACGAAATAGGCGTACTTCCCGATCGGTCAACATTAGTTTCCGACCTGGAGCCTTTTCTGGACAGCTATTTCCATTTATAGTGAAAAGTTTTATAATACTACACACTGTAGAATGTCAAACGGAACGTTCGACCAATTTGGCGCAGCAAAATACCATTTTGATGCTGCTGTATGATTTGATTGCGTACCGCAAGATCCGTACTTTGCTCTCGCCATGCTTTCGCTTAGCATTGACAACGATCGCGAATCGCTCGCCCTTATATGCTGTTCGCTTCCTCTGACGTCACTGATTCAGAATTGTGAGCGAAACGACTAGAATATTCTCGTTCTTCCTACTGAACGATTTTTATTGCGAAGCGTTGGGATTCAGAATACCCCTTTTAGACCACATTTCAGTTCTTTATTTTTTTGCAGTTGTGTCACTTGTACATAGTCTACAAGTACATATAACTAAGGATTTTAAAACGTTTCGAAACCCAGCATTTTTTATTACAGAAACCTTAGCGAAGGAAATTCATTGACGTTGACGTATTGAAAGCAGGATGCAGCGACAACTTTGCCCAAATATTGTCTATTAAAAATAAATAAAAACCACTTAAAATCCTCTACAAGCTTTCTGGGTAGTTTAACGAAAGAAATTTATCCATTAAAAAAATTACAAAAGGAAACGTGCAATGAGTGCATAATTGTGAAAACAGGAACGATAAATTCATCGCATTTTTTTCAATATTCTTGAAGTATTAAAACACTCGTTTTTCTACAAAACGCTAGTTTCTTAAAGTAAACAACAACAGATGGATTACACAAGGGATAAGAATTCCTTCCAAAATCAGAAGTCATATACATTATCTTTTAAAACTCTACAACCAACCACCCGAATTTAATGATTTCCGACTATTCTTCGAAAAGAGGTCTATGCAGCTAAAGTAATGGAAAATGAAAAGCAAATAGTAGAATCAAATGACCAAACCAAACCCACGTAAAATATTGTAAAAAAATACATATCCCTTCAGAAAATAGATAAAACCTTTCCCAACTAGACGATGAAAAAATCGTATCCAATCCAAAGGCCAATTTATTCCATTCTTCTTTCTCAGAAATGGGTAAAATATCAAAAGTAGTAAATCTAAATCAATATCCACCAAACACATGCACCCATGTACCGCATTCCATGTTCACTCCCGAAATTAACGCATGAAAAGTTATGTCAGTTCATTAAAAAATGTTTTTTCAATAGGGATAGGTGATACGCCTAAATTTGTAGTAAAATCTCCCTCTCGCGTTATAATAAATCCACTCACTCATATTGGAACTTCCTAATAATATTATTTTATTTATTAATTGATTAAAATATCGTTGTTTTAAAAGAACATATGCAAGGATGTGAATTCGCGAAAATTCCGACATATTGGGCTCCGACAAGTCTAGGTTTCCTTATTTCATGAAATAATAATATTAATAATAATAATAATATTTTATTAGTCTGGTAGTGAGCAATGCTCGGTGGAAAATAGAAAAGAATACATACATAACAATAATACGAGGTTAAAAAACAAATCGTTGTCCAAATATCCATAAAATACACACGATATAAGATGACAAAACAATTACTACACAAGGTTACAAAGAGATAGAAATTATATTTAAGAAATTAATTATCTACATGAGGCTCGTATCTGTGTACATTCACATACATACACAAAAACATTTTCGCTTACAAAGTTACAGAAACACACTCATACGTACAAAGACGTTCAATACACACACACACACATATCATTGCTCTTCCTATACCCTTAACGCAAAAGTAATTTAGAAATCTCTTAGATTGCGGTGAACCTCACCACTAGGTAACAGATTAAACATGTTACGTCGAATGAAAATGGGAGACGGGACCGGGGATCGAACCCGGGACCTTGAGAAGTTGAATGAGAATGGTAGACGGGCACGGGTAGCGAGCGGGATGGCGCAGTCGGTAGGCGCATGAGCGCGCAAAGCTCAAGGTCCCGGGTTCGATCCCCGGTCCCGTCTCCCATTTTCATTCGACGTAACATGCAAAAGTAATTGCTACAATATAATTTTAAAAAATAACTACAGAAAATAAAACCAAAACAGGGTTCATGTGAACAATCATGTACACTTCACTACACTTCACTACACATCACTACATTTAACTACTACTAATCACTCAGCATTTTCTATACCCTTAGACTCCAATCACCCTACAGCACTTCACATATGCTCCCATTTCGAAGAAGCAAAAAGACGATTGCGGAAACATTTTACTCTTTTTGGTAAGTTCGAAAGTGTTGCTGCAGGTAAGTTACTCCAGACTACAATGGCTCTATTCACAAAGGAGTATTTACTAATATCCGTTTTCTTTCTTACATTTTATTTTACTGTTGTGGTCGCCGCAACTAATGTAACTCGGTTGGTGTAGCCTAGCGTTCACTGATTTCTACGCAGGTTCTTCCATGTAGGCTTTAAAGAGAGCAAACAGACGCGCAAACTTTCTTCGATTGAAAAGAACTCGTAAATTAATATTACGTGTTATCCCTAACAAATTTGGCGGCCTATCTTTGTATCCGACCCAATTCATTGATCTGTCCCTCCCTATAAGAATCCCAGCATACGGCACCGTACTAATGAAGCGTATGCCAATCTTTTAGATTTCGAATTCCCTTTCCTAAGTACTCGTCTTACAAAGTTCAGAGCTCTCCAAAAAGTTTTCTGCGTTATGTATTTAACATGTTCTGCCCAATTTAAATCACGAGAAATTATAACATAAGTATTTACAGCTTGAAACTTCAGGAATTATCTGATGACTTAATGAATAGTTCAGAGCAGATCTTATTTTTGATCTAGAAAAACAAAGATATACTTTTAGGAGGGTATATTTTCATTTTATTCGTTTCAGCCCATTTTCACAATTCGTTTAGATTGCACTGTAAGATATTTCGGTCTCTGTCTTCTTTAGTATTACGATATATAATACAGTCAACTGCAAATGAACGCACTATGAATTAATGTGCTCTGATATGTCGTTAATATATGCAAGGAAAAGAAGTGGACCCAAAACGCTTCCCTATGGTACTCCCGATGTCACCGTGATTTCTTTAGAGAAGCACCCATCTATTTTAACTTCTTGTGAACGACCCCGGAGAAATTCACAAATCCATTTGACAACACGCTGATCAATTTCTGACTTCGCGATTTTTGCAAGAAGACAGTCGTGTGGCACTAAATCGAACGCTATTGATAAATCAATAACTATTGCATCACTTCCTCCCCCTCGTCAAGTGACTCAGCGAAGTCCTATCAAAAGGAAGTATTATCATCTACCCAGCTTACAGAGCACGATACACTGTTTTTCACACAAATAAAAGTCCACCCCCACGACTCACACAATTTCGTCTCGAAACTGAAAAATCTGAACGAAATATTTCTGCATTTTTCACGTCCTCCGATAGCCATGACTCACTACCCATAATAATACCTGGCTCAAATAAATATCAACTAAATTGGAAAAAATTAATTTTTTGTTGTAAATACTTTTACAATTCATCTGCAGCAACACTAACGACTCACCCTTGTTAACCGGTCGACGAATTTCATTTTCTCCTTCACCGGCGTCGCCTGCACTACGACCATCACTTTGCCATTGCCTCCCCCTGTTACGCCTCCGACGCCGCCTCCCTCGCCACAGTCACCACGTCCAACGCCACTGTCGCCTTCACCGTCGCCGTCATCACCACCTCCAGTGCCACCTTCCCCACTTCCAACGTTACCGTCCGAAGCATTGCCGCCGTTGCCGTTAAACTTATTTAAAGTCCACAACTTATTTGAATTTCCCAAAGTGTTTTGGTATTTCCTATGGTAGGAGATGAATGGGGCTTCGCACGTGATTGCGTCAAGAAATTTTCTAAATTTGCCGCTCCTCGCCTATTCAAATGAAGCTCGTCACGCCAAAAATAACTTTCATCTATCAAACTGTTGCTGTCCACAAAGGTTACGTTTAGGGTATTGCAAACTTATTAAAACAACGGTCACGAAGCGAGGTTTGCACATGAAATAGAGTATGAAGTCTGAGATTGGTGAAATAGCAGCAAATTAATGAGGACTAGCGTTAATAATATTAAAGAATACTATATTGAAAATGACCAGACGAAAATACGAACGAATTCGGCTCCTAGAGGCTGAAAAACGAGATTGAAATTTGCTGGCAAGAAGGTGACATTTACATGTATTGTAGTGCGAGGAAACGGTGATTGAATTTCAGTGTTTTGGATTATTGAGAATACTAAACGAACGGGTAAGGTGATTTGTATATGCTAGTGGAATTACAGATCAGCATTGTGAAGCAGCAGAAAAGTGGAAGATAAATTTTTGAAGTTTCATCAACAAAGTTTGAAATCATAAACGCCAAAGTTTGAAGGTGAATATTAAACTACAAGCAGAGGTGAGTCAAGATTAGGCAGAATCGTCGCTAGAAGTACAAAGTATTGCCTGCTCATACAAGAGTAGTGAATGCAGTGACTCTTATTAAAATACAAATTGTAAATTGATGTAAGATTGCGTCAAGGCCCCTTCAAACTGTTGACCAAAGGCACAGAGTAAACGGGCGCTTTGTAGCTGGTGGCATGATAAGCCCGAGCAGTAAAGGTACAGATATCAAGAGGGCCTATCAACCTGCTGCACCTAGGGGAATGTTAGTGGCGGGGACAAAGCGAACTTTATACCTGGAAAGAGGGAAAAGTTTGGAAAATAGGACGGAAGGGAGGTACGCTGTTAATAGTCCATGAGAGGGTAGAGGGGACCATGACAGAAGTATATATTGAGTATAGCAGTAAAGCACCAAGCGAAAAGGCTCCATATTGGAAAGTATAGGCTTCTAGGGAAACGATCGATTTCCAACTTCAGCTATTAAATTTTAAACGGTATTGAATTTTGAGATGCAGTTTGAAATTAGCTAGAGAGTTAATTAATTAGAAGAAAACAGTGCTAGGGAAAAAAGTTAATAATAAAATTTTTGAAAATAAATATATTGAGAAACAGGAGTTAGCTAAAAGTGTATGCGACAAAAATTAAGGTACTAAAGAGACAAAAATAGACAGCTTTAAAAAATCCAAAAATTACCTCTCAGAAGGTACTTCTGGAGGACGCAGCAGGAAGGCTAATAGCTCCTAAATGGTAGTGAGATCGGAGGTGCAGATCAAACTAGACTATTGAACAAAATAAATAGAAGAAAATAGAGATAAAAATAGCAAGTACAATGAATAATAAATTTTTGGAAATGAAGAAATAACAAAACTGATAATAGACAAAATTGAAAAGGAGAAAGAATAGAGATAAAAGACTAGAAAATACTCAAATAGACATCTACAATATTACCACCCAGAATGCCGTACTAGAGGTTCATATCGCTGAAGATGGGGAACGAGAACTTGCAAATGGGTCGAATAAAACTAATGAACACAATTTAATAGCCCAAGGTCTAAGAGCTGGAAAAGATAGATAAAAAATCTATTTCTTTTTGTTGGGGCTTTAGGGCTCGTCAACTCGTATTGAATTAAATTTACCCATCCCAGGGAACACCAACTTAACGAAGCACTGTCCGTGCGGGTGGCGAGGGTTTGCGCGTACCAGCGAAGCTCAGAGCTATGCCTGCGGTAGTGTAACTACCAGCACGGCCACCCAAGCCGGACAGGTCTCAGCTGAGGTACCAGACGATGTGTGTTTCACAACGACCTATCTTCCCAAACCAATCCCGCTTCCTTACCACCTGCTGCCTTGTAGGAGGGGGAGGGATTCCCAAAGGCTAAGGGAAGGATACCCCGACAGAAAACCGCGTTTAGCCGGGAAACGTTGAGGGCCGTAGCCCATCCGACACCATGACGTAGGGTTAATCACCCACTCATGGGTTACATTAGATTCAGAGCCAAATATTTAGCCTCGGAAATCAATCGACAACTGAAAGACAACCGCGCATTCGAAATGGTACGAGAATAGGTATATGGAACATAACATCTTTAACAGACAAGGAAGTAGAAATAGTGGAAGAGATGGAAAAATACAAATTGAAGATATTGGGTATCAGCGAAACAAAAAAGAAAGGAAATGGGGAAGTAAAATTAGATAAGGGATATGTACTGAGATTCTCAGGAGTTGGAGAGAAAACAAGAGCGAAAGAGGGAGTAGGAATAATACTTGACCCAGATGTAAATGCTAGAGTGCTTTCTTGGGAACCCGTAAACTCGAGAATTATAAAACTGGATATACAACTTGAAGAAAGAGTGACTTTAATTAATATATATGCTCCACCTGATGACAAGGAAATACTAGAAAAAGAAGCATTCTATATGCAATTACAGAGAACCATAAACATTAGTAGAGAGAATAACAACCACATTATCATCATGGGGGATTGGAATGCTAGGATAGGCAACGATAGAAGAGTGGGGAAAGGAAGTATGGGAGAGCATGGAGCAGAAAGAATTAGAAACGAGAATGGAACACGCATGATAGAGATGTGTGTGGATAACCAGCTATTGACAGGCAACACTTGGTTTTCTCACAAATCAATACATAAATTTACATTCAAAACAGTAAAAAATCATGTAGAATACAAAAGTTTAATAGATTACTTCACATACACCAGAGCATTTAGATATGCAGTACAATACATTAGAGTCTATAGGAGTGCGGAGCTTAGCACTGAACACAAGTTGGTAGTAATGAAAGTTAACATCAAGATCCAGAAATGTGTAAAAACTAAAAAGTACTCAAAAATAAAGGTCGAGGAACTACGGGGAACAGAGAAAAGAAAGGTATATCAAGAAAAACTATGTATCAAGTTATTTAAGTATGGCAACGTAGAAGAGTGAGACCTGGAAAGAAAATGGTGTACCTTTAAAACAGCTATAATTGAAACGGCAACGGAGGTATGCGGTTCAAAAACAGTAAATACGAAATTCAAAAGAACTAAATGGTGGAATGAAAGGGTTAAAGAATGGTTAAAATAAAAAAAGCTTATCTTAAATATCTACAGACCAAAAGACATGAGGATTGGGAACAATACAGGGAAGCTAGAAATACAGGAATAAAAAGCCAGTGAGAAATGTAACAAACAGTGATGGTGAGATGGAATCACATCCCGCGAGAATATTAGAAGTTTGGTGGAAGTATTACGCAGATCTTTTCGGAGAGGAGACAGAAAGAGTGTCGGAGGAAATGTGTGAGAGGCACGAACGAAGACGCCCAGAAGTGGAAGGCTCTGTGGAGGCTTTTGTGAAGGAGGGGGAAATGTGTGAGAGGCATGTACCCAGCGAGGCGGACGAGGAGTCGAGATGTAGAAGAAGCTCTACTAAAACTTAACATAGGATATGCAGCAGATCCTGACAACATCGCACCAGGGATGCTTAAATATGGTGGTGATAAGGTTGCAGATTGGCTTGTAGCTATAATCAAAAATATATGGGAAAAAGAAGAAATACCAAAAGAGTGGGAAAACAATATAATTATACCCATCCATAAAAAAGGTAACACATGGAGATATGAAAACTACAGAGCCATATCTCTGACTTCCTGTGTGAGCAAAGTCGTCTCCAGAAGAATTGAAAAGGCCAATAAAATTTACTACCAAGTATACAATAACGTACTGAACATGGGAATAGAAAACAAACCAAAACTACAAATATTTAACGCGGTCTATAAGAAATCATTAACTTATGCTACAGAAAGCTTACCTATAAATAAGAAAATGGAAAGCAGACTAACTGCAGCAGAAATGAAATTTCTTCGGAAAATAGCGGGCAAAACCAAGAGAGACTGTATAAGAAACACAAATAAGAGAAGAGCTTAAGCAAACTCCATTAGTACACACGATGGAAGAAAATAGTTTTAAATGGTTTGGTCACGTGACAAGAATGGAAAGCCGCAGAAAAACCAAGGCAATATGGAATGCATGGCCAGAGGGGAAAAGAGCAGTGGGCAGACCTCGAGGAACGTGGGATCAGAGCATTGAAGAGATATGTAGAAAGAGAGGAGCAACGGTGCAGGAGGTTCAGCGCAAGGCTGCAGATAAGAAGGGATATCTGAAATGGCTAACCCGACGCTGAAAGGCAAAAGGGAGAGACGAAGAAGAATTAAATTTCCAAAAACCAAGACAAATAAAATAAAATATTTCAAAATCAATGTAGGAGATAAAGTAAAAAAACAGAATATAGCGGCACTTGAATAATATTAGGATAAAACAATAACGAAATTAAATATAGACTATACGAAGATTAGCAACATAGGAAATTGGACATTATGGATGATAGTCAATATCCAAAAACAAAGATAAAAGAAAACCTCTAGTACTGCAAGAAACGGTCGACATGAACGCTAACAGGAAAAGAAACACCATTAGACACACCGGCGCCCTGCCCAACACGTGAGGAACCCTCAACACGAGGAACACCGCAAACGCGAGCAAGCAAAGGGGCCTCAACAAAGGGAATAAATTCGGAGCGTATAAAGGAGCAGGAAGAAATAGGGGAGGATATAGAGTATTTTCGTCGACAAATAGAACTAAACGAAATATTTGTTGGTGATAATTTCAAACGTCTGACAATTGGCTTACAAACAACAGTGATAGAAAGGGTGGAACATCTGTGGAAAGTAATTGTTCGTATGAAATCTAAATTGGACGATACATCAGAAAAAGGGTACACAAAACAGTGTTGCTAGTTTGATAAAAAAGTTGCAATAAGATGACATGAAAAATAGTGTAGAGCACAGAAATAATGTACATATGGACATGACGGAAACCTCAGCATAAATAAAACATGTTACAAATAGAAGAAACAATAACACAGACACACACACAAAAAGTTGAAAGCCAGAAGGTAGACCCTACTACCCCTATGTATTTCGGGGCGCTGAAACCGATGACTATAAAAAAATTAATAACACAATTTTCCTTTAGCACCCTCTCTACAGCCCCCAGGGGGGTTGAGATTTCGTTTATACATATTTTTTAAATTTTCATGAAATTCTCAGGTACTTTGGTGAACTGAAACCGAGTATAACGATAAAAACTGATTTGAACTACCCAACCACCCCTTGCAACCCCCATAGGGGGTTGAAATTTCGCATCTTCAGAAAATTTAAAACGTATGTACATTCTCAGGTATTTTGGTGAACTGAAACCAAATATAACGATAAAAATTATTTCATAATATGCACACATTCTCAATTTTCAAAGCGAGTAATAAGTTCAATTCCCATTCGTAAGGGGTGCTAGCGGGTAATCGGAATATTTTATATCGTCTTATGCAGCTTCAGCTCACTAAAATATCCGAAAAATTACTGTAAGAATCGATTAATTCTTGATTATTAATAAAAAATAATAAAGTTATGAAAGACTAGAATGTTTCGGAAGCTAGCGGAATCGTACCACGACCGCTGCTAGGGTGCTGTAATGGAAGGGGAAAGGTCCGAGCCGCTGCAGGAGGCATAGGGCTTTGTGTTTCCTTGTTCGAAGGACAGACCATAAAACTCAGCGAAGGGCAGTGGGTCCGCGTTCTACGCATTATTTTTGGCGAGAAGTGGAAGGGAGGTAGAAAATTGCTAGTACATAATAAATAACGTCGTTAAAAGCGAAACTGCGAAGAAACGAAAAATCACGCGATATTTTTGAAAGAGATGAGGCCAGTGTTGGTGACATGGTTTCCAGCGCGCAGATGCAAGTAAGACGCAGATCGTGGAAGAGAAGAAAGGTAGAGGTTTTTATGAGTTACAAGGACGACAAAAGATAGCGACCCGGAGAACGAGGGTGTGAGGAGTTGGACCATTAGATTTTATAATTGTCAAGGGGGAGTTAACGAACACCAGAAGCCCAGTCACGGCTTGGCGAGCGTTTTCAAACCGTAGAGAAAGAATGTGTTAAAGAAATAGGTGTGACATTTTTTAATTTCGAAAGTTGCCTCAATGTTGCCTCAAAAAGCGTCTAGTTAGGATCACTGAGATGAGGGTTAAAAAAGATGACGCCGTGCAAGTGTGGAAATTTCCTAAGGAGCCTGTCCATTGGCCAGGAAGACGCACTCATGTTAAAGATAACCAATAACGATGACACCTCGTGGAGTATGATTTTAAGATTATTGGGTGAAAAGTCACATTGTTTTTGAAAACGAAGCTCGTGAGCAAGCTTCTGACGGACAGAGTGGGGACGATTTGATATATTCGCGAGCAGAGACGCTCTGAGAGAACTACTACTGTCAGGTCATTATTATATCAGCGTTACGAGTATTACTATCATTATTCGCAGAACAGTCTTGTTACTGCACCATCTCACTGATGATCATTACATCAAGAGATGTGGTCCTTAGAAATTTTCAACTATCAGGTCTTGATGTTTATTTTATTCAAGTTGTACTTGAGTGATAACTTGAATTTATCTCAATTCTACGAAGTTGTCTAAACTTCAACTTTTCAAAGTTTTCTCCGAGAACGAGTTTCCAACTTAACGTTCTATTTTGTTCTTTAATGAGTGGCGACGCAAAGACATTCCGATCGCATCTCGACATGTTTCGATGAACTTTTACCACGAAAGAACTTTCGTTACGATGGTGAGATGCTGTATTCCTGAGAAGAAGCGGGAACTTCAGGCTGACGCGGCAACCGACGGAAGACCAGGCCTCAGTCGATGAATGAACTGCCAGCTTGGGACGAGAAAGAAATGACCGCTCAAGTCAATGCTATCCATGGCATTTCAGCCATCCAACCACTCCATTACAATGATCTGAACATGTGTAACAAAGGTAAATTTTTTATTGCTGGCTGTGACCATTACTAGTGCCGTAAGTGGCAGCGAGAAGACTCAGTGCTCCGACCAAATCAAATGATGGCCCATGCTCAGAACACTTGTTAGTTAATTGTTAATTAATTAGGAAGGGCATAAAAAAGATTAGCAATGCAATAGTTTTCTAAATTCAATTCATATTTTTTGAAAATAGCTGGTGATTCTAAATACCAGAAGGTTTATAGAGTGCAATGTTCAATGTTATGTGGGATAATGTGTAATTTTGGGAGTATGTGCACGCTAGGTGTAATTGCAATGTACAATGTAAATAAATAATTAAGTCAAGTTTATTTTAAATGAATTTTCCTACGGTAAGGAACCCCAGTGTCATTTTTTCACTTATTTAATAATACGAACCTACTTAATAATTTTGATTAACGTACGAGCTAGTTAGGGCAATTCTTTAAGGTGTGTGTTACCCACTACACTACCCCTTTTAATTAATCAAGTTTCGTTACAATACACACACTTTAAATTTTCAAATGCGAAATTTCGACCCCCCACGGGGGTTGTAAAGGGGTATTGGATGGTTGCAATCAATTTTCTTAATTATATTCGGTCTCAGCGCACCAAAATACCTGAGAACATACATACGTTTTAAATTTTCAGAACCGAAATTTCAACGCCCATTGGGGGTTTTAAGGGGGTGGTTGGGTAGTTCAAATCAAATTACTATTCACCAAAATCTACTAACCATTATGATCAAATTTAGGAAGTTCTCATAGTTTCTTTTAGATATCCAATCTAATATAATATAAATAAATTCTAACCCTCCTGTCAATCAATGTATTCTTGGTTTTTGAGGTTTACCGTACCCAAAATCTTTAAATTTTAAAGAAATGTTTCTCGTTCATATCCGAAAACTTGCATTCCCAGAATAAATGCTCAGTTATCTTCTTTCAATTTTCACATCTACACAAGTCGGTTTTCAACTGCCCTATTTTCTTTAAGTACATATTTGTATTTCCACGTCCAGTCATAATATGGAGTATTTTTAATTACCTAAAACGATTTCTAATTTTTATCAAAATCAACATGTGGTAAGAACTCAAATATCTGTCCTCTTAATTCTCTCCCACCTTCATTACCAGCTGATTTGCAATTTGGACATTATTTTCTTCTTTTATCTTTTATCATCTTCCCTAATATCTTCCGCATCGATTTGCAACACACCATCTTTCCTGATGAGAGATCGAAATTTCATGTTTTCAACATTTAAATCAAGTGGCATTATCCCGAGTTACCTCTAAGGTTGGTGTTGACACAATGGAGTAACACCCATTCCTCTCTACTAAACGTTGAATACTTTCGAGTATACTTCTGATGTATCCAACAGGTACTCTGTGTCCCCCTATTACAGGTCCATGCGTAATTATCGCTAATAATGCTCCTGCAAAAACGATCCGTAATCTTTGCCTATCCAAGTTACGTTTATATTTACCAACCCTGAACAAGTACTATACATTTATTTTTTTAATCCCCATTATATGTTCAGTGAAGAGTAATTTCTCGTGTATTATTACTCGTAAATATTTAATTTTCCGAAGAGTTTAGATTTTATGTTCTCAGTTTAATTATTGGATCTCTTTGTTTACCATTGTCCGACCCAAAATACATGGTTTTTGTCTTCTGTTGATTTTGCTTCTTCCTTATCTTTGCATATTATGTGTAATATTGGTGATGGTCATTTCCTCCCCGTTACCGCGACTTCCCTTTACAAAAGATCGTCGGCGTACGCAAGTGCTCTTATTTCATTTACACGAAGCCGACATAAGACATTAAATACAATGTTCCAGAAAATGGGTGCCGATGATGATCCTTGTGGACAGTCCTTCTGTAGTTTATATCACTATTTATTCCCACCCAATCTCAAAATCATTCATCTTTTTCAAAAATAAGACTACTACACGTCGAATTCGTTCCTCAATTCCCATTGTTCCCAACCCTTCCAATATTTAACTCCTTTTCGCATTTTCGAATGCACCGGCGATATCCACAGATACACAGTGCGTATTTCGTTTTTGTCTCCATAACCAATTGCACAAGTTCCCCAATCACATCTTCCGCCCCGTTACCTCGCCTAAATCTGTACTGAGAATCATAAAAACATTTGTCATCTTCTACATGTTGTTCTATTCTCTTTGTAAGCAACTTATCAAACATTTTTCCTTAAGTCAGTATTAATGAGATTGGTCTGTAAGAGTTGTATTTCAACGGACCTCTTTCATAACCTTTAAGAAACATTTTCAATAAACTTATTCTCCAAATAATTGGGAAGAACCCAACAGTGATGCAAATATTATAACTTTAGTAAAAGATCTTACTATTTCCTTTTGAAATACTTTTACTATTTCATGAATTATGTTATCACAACCAGGAGTTTGAGGAAATTTCGATTTAGTTATCTCATCTGCTACCTCTCCTTCAGTTATAATAGTTTCCAAGGTATCGTCAATTATGAACTCCTCAGTTTGTAATCTTGTATCTTCAACATCGACATTTGAAATTTTCTCAGCCATTAATTTTCCTGCATCTTTCCAATCGAATGTTTCTGTTAGTTCTTTCTGAAGGCTACATCAAATTTCTTTACTATTCAATTTCTCTCGCAATATTCCCCAAGGCATTCCCCATAAATTGCTACTTATGTTATCATTTACAAACTCCTTCCAAAATTCTTGTTTTTATACAGTATTTTACGTTTATATACATGTAAACATTTCTTACACTTTTCTAGCAACATGATTTTAAATTCATCTTTCTCTATTGATCTCTTCTATCCCTATTTTTTTTAATTATAAGTCCCATCAATTACTTAAATCACAAAGTTTTTCCTTTTTGTTATTCATCGCCGTTTCTTCCTACACATTTACTCATTTCTCGTAATACTGATATCTGCAATTTATCGATGTTGTATCAATCTCCGCGATTGTATCGGATACCTTTATTTCTTGTATTACATCTACCTTTCTTCGCAATTTATCCATTCTGATCTTTCAATAAATTACGGCGGTCACTGAGTTTTCATTTTTCTCTATATCTTACTACCATCTATCAAATGTTATTTCCAAGTAATCACTAGGTATTGTCAGTTCCTGATTCCAATTGTTGAACAGTATTATCCTTAATTTATTACTCACCGTAAGATCGATCACAGAATTACCATTTTTACCTCTGGAAGTTTTAACTCCAACTTTGTTATATATTTCGAACATATATTCTAACAATTTCTTCAATTCTTTCCCTCGTTTCGTAGTTATAAAGCCACCCCACAAAGCAGATCTGAAATTAAAATTTCCAGACCTTTTCAAATCAGGCCTACTTTGGACGACGGGGATCAATGGATTTTCTGGTTACTATCTTCTCCCTCCAGAATTTCTTCATCCTTTCATTTAAAATCAGTCTCCTTTCTTCTGACAAGAGCTCAATATACTTACAATTTCTTTCTCTCTGCATGCTTTAAATTCATCAATCTTCTTTCGAAATACTTCTTTGTGTGATGTCTTCTAGTTTGATCCCAACTTCTCCCATGTCTCTTTTAATTTCTTCAATCCATTTTGTGGCTGCCTTTCTTTTGTTGACATAGTTGAAAATTCTCTTTGTTAGTCTGTAGTCTTTCATTCTGAAGAGATGCCCGTAAAATTTCAATCTTCTTTTGCGCTCCGTATCCGTTATTTTCTCTCAATTTTTATGTAGATCTTCATTTCTTCTTAGTTTCCATGTGCCATCTTCTCGCCTTTCACATACAAGGATCTTTCTCAGAATTTATATTTCTCTCTTCTCTAGGTTTTCCATTTCTCCCTTCTTGTTCTCTGTCAATGTTCCTGAGTTATGCAGTGCTTCTGTGTTGACAATCGTGATGTAGTGCCGGAATTTGATTTTGTAGGAGAGAGCTCTCTTGTTATATGTATTCTGTACCAGTCGATAAGCTATATCCATCTTTTAAACTCATCCTTTGTTGGCTTCTTTATCCAGACCATTCGAATGAATCTATTCTTCAAGATACTTAAATTTGTTTGTTTTCTTGATTTTTCCAAATCTGGTAACAAGGTGTTGATCTGCACCATGTTTCAGCTCAATGTCTTATTTTCTTGCATGAAATGTTAGTGTTGCTTTTTTCGAGATTTCATCTAGGTTTTGAAGCATTGTTCAGGTCTTACAGAGTTACTTTACATTTTCTATATCTCCCGTTAATTTCTCTCCTATCCCTGTTATTTCAATACATGCAATCTTCTCTAACATCTGTAATTTTCTATCGTAACAATTGTTGTTACTCTTGATCTCTTAGTTTCAGTGTTAGAATATTAATCCTGATATCTAAAACGGAAACAATGATTTCTTCAGACTCTTGAAATCTAGTGACTACTAATTTTCTTCACCCCTAGTAGACTTACTTGCTGCGATACTTTCTCAAATCCAATCTGCAATTTGTGTGTCAGTTGGTCCAATAAATGTACCATCTTGGTTTCAATCAGTTTGTTTCTCTTTTTTCTATTTCTTCCCTTTGGCTTATTAACGTTTGTATTTTCAATAAATGTCTATGCTCCATCCCCGTAACTTTGTCATCATTCTCATGTTATTCTTTTCATTCACTCTTCCAATTCTATTACTCCACCCAGCATCCGGTCAATGTTATATCTAACTAGGAAAATATAAGAAAAGAAAAGTAAAAGAAAGAAATACTTGAGAGCCTTCTCTGAATCCCATCGTAAGGACGTGGACCGACTCACTTCGACGGCGTATGTTTCAATCCTATTTATTTATAATAGCTTATTTCTAACTGTACGCTTTCTTGGCACGGTTGTGTACATTATTTCTGTAGCTCCATGGCGGTCCGGGTTTTTCTCCGGTTTCCCTTCTGGTAATGGCAGATTATCCATGGCCGAGGATGTCAATAATACTCTTGTTTTATTTATCTCAAATTTTTAATGCACGTACTATCTACAATTCATTTGGGAATTATAACTGTACAACAGTAAACATCCTCGTACTTATAAGCCCGTATGTGTAACTGACTGACATATGTATCAGAATTATTACACACTTTAGTAGTAGTAGAAACATGAAATTCTGTTTTCCTCGTAGCTACAGAATAGCAATGAATGGCAAAATTTAAAAACCTCGGAAATTTTAATTTTTAAAGTACATTTTTCGGGGAATTAATATTATGCGAAGCATTTTTCGGGGAATTAATATTACCTTGTGGATGTGCCATGTAGAAGCCAAAGCCACGTCGATTACAAAAAAGTAGTATGGCTGCTAACGTCAGAACAATCGTATTGGGACCTTAGTTTTATAGACGTTTTGAAATATTGTGCGCTTTAATTATGCAATCAGTTTATGATAAACACTATACGTGTTTAATTGTTTTTTGGCTGTGCAAATAAAATGACAAAAATTGAACTTTGTGAACACATGTGAAACGGTATGTGAAGAGAAACAATGATAAGTTGTCAAATGATAAGTTTTATTCGTTAAAATAGCTTTTTTCATTAATGTATCGTATTAGTTTTCGTGAACGATTAGCTCACGGTATGTATTTGTATTTTATTTACATTGCAAAGACTCTTATTATTTACATTACCAAAGTGGGTTTTTGAATTCGTGAGATACTAAGTAATGTATCATTTTCCTAGACTTGTTTGAGACAATTCGCTTTGAATTTTTTTGTAGTATTGTTATTGAAATTCATTTTACGATCTTTAATAGCCCAAAAACTAAGATTATTATAAATTATAAATGATAGAGTGGTTTTTAAATAAGGCATGGTCAAGCCAATTCATGTATGCTGCAGGCCGTGAAAATTAGTATCGATTCCTTGATTTATTTCAAAAATTTATTGACGTTCCTAAATAATTACGTTTTAAGCAAGAATTATTACCATGTAATGTTAACTTTATATTTCACAACAATGTTTTATGTTCTACCTTAAACGAATTTATCAAAGTTTCTAATATAATTCAGTATTCCTGTATCTCTTATAATACATCCAACAATGGACCGTATTAGCATTTTAAGTTCATTGCAAAGATTCAGCGAAATACTGAGAGTATATTTTTCTTTATTGTGAGGCACTTTGCGATACAAAATTTTAATTAATGTTTCAACGTTTCTCGTTAAATTATATCAGTTATCTCTTTTAAACGTGTCATTATAAGGTTGATAGTTTTACTCCTTGTATCTTTTGCATGTAGGCGGCGTAAAGAAATATTTATTACGACATGCTCATAAGTTTTCACCTAATTTTCAAAGTATCAATATTTAGATGCTCTTTTTACATGACAAGCTTCCAAAAGTTATATAAAATAGAAATATATTGAATAATGACAGCCTCGAAAAGGAAGTTGAACGTGCTATACACATATTTCGTAATACTTGATTCATCAAACTGTTGTAATAATGAAAAATATAGTCGTTTGTACGTAGAGAATAAAATGTATAATAGTGTCTGACGATAATGGTCGATACTATTTAATGTGTTATTTCATAACCATTCCATAATAACGTATTTAATTTTCAAGTTTGTAAAATTGGTTGTATGACTTTATATCACGCAATACAATTTAATATTGTAAAAATAATTTGTAATTGCAATAACGATTAAAAATACTATTGAAGCTGACACTTTTCATTGTCCGTAACGTCACTCATGGTGTAGGAGAAAGGTGAGAGAGTAAATATCAGAAGATCGAGAGTTCGCTCCGGATGGGAATGAATGAGTATTTATATTCAATTTCGTCTACAGAACTAGGTATAGTTATCAGTAATTAGATCTTTTTTACGTCAAACTACTTTCAGAAGGTGCATAAGGAAAAATATATACTGAATGTTACACTCCAAAAACATTTTGAATGTGCTACATATAAATTTCGTAAACCTTAATTCATCAATCTTTTGGGTTAACGAAAAATATATTCCGTAATTTTTACGTAAAGGATTGAATATATCCTGAACAAATAATGGAATAGAACGGAAGACGATACAATTAATTTATTAAGAAAAGACAATAAAACACTTTGGGAAGAGCGCAGCCCCTGATTTGGGGGTAAAACCCCCTGCGATCAGAGTCCCACAAAACAAAGCGTAATCCACTCATTTATACATCAGAATTATATAATACTTCCACTAGTCGTGGAAACGTGAAATTCGGTATACTGATATCTATACAAATTCGGTATACTGAGACTTTTCATTTTAAAGTAATTTTTCGGAGAATTAGTACTATGCCAAGCTTGTGTATGTGCCAAGAGGCTAAACCTAAGCCACCTCGATTACAAAAATATAGTAGTATGGCAGCGAACATCAGAACTATCGTATTGAGATGTATCGTGAATGGGAAATGTTATTTAAGGATTTATGGACGTATAGAAGAATTGTGCGGTTTAATTTTAGAATCATTTATATAACAAACTACATAGCTCAAAATATGTTTTAAGAGCAATGTGTCTGTGCAAATGAGATTACGAAAAGGTATCTGAAGAGTAACAATGATTAGTAGCCAAATATACACGTACATTTTATTCGTTAAACTAGCTTTCATTCACAAATGTGTTATACGAGTTTTTATGATTGATAATCTCAGGTATGTATTTGAGTTTTATTTTCATTGCAAAGAAGCATATTATTAACATTGCCAAACTTGATTTTTGAGTACGTGAGATACTTAGGAATTTATCATTTTCCTAAACATGTCTGATATTTGTCGCTTAAATTTTTTTTGCAGTATTAACATTATATTGAAATTCGTTTTACGTCCTTAAAAAGTGTAAAAGCCAAGATAATTAAAATTATATAGTTTTCTTACTGTAAGTCATGCTCAAGTCACAATTTGTGTATGCCTTTTGTATCGAATTTGTATCGATTCATTTCAAAAGTATGATTATATTGTTAAAGAATTACATTTTTGACAAAAAACAATACATTTTCCGAAATAGAAGGAGGTTATGTTCATTTCATATTTCACAACGTTTTGTGTTATACTTCTAACGTATTAATTCAATTTTCTAATTAAATTTAGTACTTCTGTATTTTTCACAACGTCCAACAATAAACCAGGTTTATTTTGTTTCAAGGAAAACGTGTTTACTATTAAAAAGAATACGCACAGTTGTTTTACTGTGAATATTAACAAAACATAATTTCCAAGAAGCTCGTGACTCGAAATATTATATGAATATGATTGATATTGTTACCAAAAAAATCCATTGATATTCGGCAGCTGCAATCGAATTATTAACGTACGATTCACGACAGGAAGTGAAGATGTCGTTTCATTAATTGTAATTATTATGTCATGTCGCGTAGCGCAATGAGAAAACTTCGAGTTTTAGATATATTGATCTCAGAAACACGTATACCAATAACTTGAAAGGGCATCTGATGTGTAAAAATTAGTTGCCCTACGTGAGCGTAGTGTTTGGTCAAAATAGCTTTTACTCGTTTATGTTTCGTATGAGTAAAAGGCACTCAGCGGAATACTGCGGGAATATTTTTCTTTATTTATGAAATTTTAAAGTCTCTTCACCGTGCAAAATTATAGTACGCTTCAACACTTTTGTGAAATAGCAAATATACCACTTTATTAACTCTGTTAAACGAATCATTATAAAATGGTAGCTGTTTTACTCATTGTACCGTTTGCATGTACATGACCTATTGTTTACTCCTTGAATGCAGTTGTCCTAGAGCATTACCACCCAAAGAAGAAATTATCAATTTCCAATACACTAATATTAAGTATTTATTGAGAATTTGTATCTATTTGTAGTATCATTTCGTACGAGTATGTAATCCCTATATTCTTTAAAGTACTGTTTATATGTTTACGAGAGAGAGATGTGACGAATACTACTTTCATTTGAAAATTATACACGATACTAAATACATATAATAAATCAGGCCTCTTTCTGCATATTTCTATCGCTATGAATAATACGGTGCGGGAAAAAATTATTTTCTGCTTTTAGCTTGTCACCGGGTAAACTCTGCGTACGATGGTCCATGCTATAAATCATTTTGATCTAGCAATAAGGATTTTTGCTCTTGATGACTTGGCACGGGCGCAACTCCCCACACCACCAGCGTGCGCAAGCGACATCATTACATAATTTCGTTTATATCTTTTAAATCCGCCACTGCCCTTTGGACCTTGATCGGAATTGATGAGATGCTCCCTTGTTTGTTTCCGAAGATAAACTTGTTTATTATCCCCAACGTGGACATTCGCAGTTTGCAACCCCTTTTTTGACAAAGTTTTTTATTACTGTTTACAAACTAAAGTGGCGATTTATAGCCAAGATACTACTCACAAATGTAAGAATGTATATCGCAACTCATCTCATGGACTCGACTCACTCATCTCACTCTCTCGACATGAACAAAGATGCCAAAATTTTAGAAATAAAAGTTATGTTAGAATACATCTTGAACTCCATATCAACAAAATTTTGAAAAACCCAAATATTTGTCTAAAATCAAAACATTTCAAAGTTTCTCCCCATCCTCCGCCTCGTTTTAGAGTACACAGCGCCCTAAAAAGTTTGAATCTCCTGGTTCCCACCCTTCTGTTCCCTCTTACCCCAACACATCTCGAAATATTTAAGAGAGCGTTGACCAGTTTACTCGGAGCATTTCTTTACCACTATCCCTATATTCAGGTACGTCCAGTTTGCTCGTTCTATCTTTTATTCATTTCACATTTTATGTCTTCATGTCATTCTTAAATTTATTCCATTTTTTTCTTATTCAACAATTTTATACTTCCATTTTGCACCATAAATTTATTACAATTTTCTTCATCCATATTACAAATTCATTCATCCAATATTTTCACAATTTAAATTATTTTCGCTTTACAGTACTTTATTCTATTATTTGTGTATATTTCAATGGTTTTTAAAGAACTCATTATTTCATTTTGTAGGAATGAAAGCAACTAGCGTGAGTTTTCAGGTTGAAGCAGAGGCTGCTTCAGATGGAGCTCTTCTCTCTTGTTTTACTTGTGTTTCTATTTTCTACCTACAGTGTCGTCTCTTTTTTTTTCGTCTCGATGTCCGTCGCTACCGACGACTTTCACTACGAAGGAAGGTCAAGCATCAGATCGCCTCATTTGCAGGTTTTGCTCCATTTGCATGGCGGGTTATTGGTTATTACATTGTTCTTAGATGAAAATGTTTCGTGGGAAGTCAGTGGAGAAACCATGCAGGGTTGTTGGTCGAAAATGGATAAGAAGGTGGTAAAAATATTTTTCCTCCATCTTTTTAATGGTTCGCTGAGCTTGGTGGTGTATCAAGATGTGTACCGAAGAAATTTTTGTTAGTTGACGGATTAAAGCATTTTTTTGTTTTGTGGGGCTTTACGATTCGTCGACATTGAGGTCATTGGAGCACTAAAAACTTGTACAGGTAGGGAAAATGCAGTTACGCACTAGAGAGCCAACATGACTCTCCCCGCGTGTGGAACTCGCCGAATGACTCAACCATACTCACTAAAAACCCTCCTGAATTACAACAAACCATAACATTTCTCAAAACCAAAAATCAAAACATTGAGGACAAAAAATTAGGCAAATAAAAGATACCCTACACTTAAGTCGGAATCAAAAAGAACAAGAGGTGACCAAGGAAGGTCATGAAAGAGAAAGGAAGGAGCCTTGCACAAGTAGGTGGAAATAAAACCAGACTCAGCTCGGGGGATTTCAGCATTGGTGGTAACTATTGGTGGTCGAACAGTCATACGCAAGGCCCGAATTTCTATACGCAGTAATCTGGCCAGTCGTGATCTTGTGGCGGTAGCACAGGTTTCGCCTGCTCTATAGATTATTAGCTTTACTTTTAGTGTCACCTTCCGGTTCGATAGGATTGGCGATAATTGTGCAATTCTTGCAAGTAGCCGTTTTCGTAGGTCTTTTGTGAGAATGTTCCAATCCAGTCGTCGGTCCATGATTCGTAAGTATTTTACTCTGTTTTTCTCCAGAAGATTTGTTTTCCGTCTATTTTCAGTGTGGGGCGTGTCTGATTACAGGGTCGGAGAGGTTTTCTGGAGAAGACAATTGCTTGACTTTCTGCTGGATGCCGTGCTAGGTCGTCTCAGCTCCATTGAGCCAGTTAGTCGCAGGCTACTTGCAAGGATTGGATGGCTTCATGGAAGTGATTGCCACTTGCCGCGAACGCCACGTCGTCTGCATAGAGGAAACGAATTAAGTTGGGTGGATAAGGAAGATCAGAGAGAGAGAGAGCAAGAAGAGAGTGGATGCCCAGGCGCTTCCTTGAGGCACACCAGCAAAGGTGGGACGGGATTAAGAGAATCAGTGTTGGTATTTAACTTTGAAGGAGCAGTTTGAAAGATAACCATGGGCGAGACTGTGAAAGATGGGTAGGACTAGTGAGATTACTTTGCGAAGAAGATTTCATGGGAGACAGTGTCGAAGACATAGGAGTAGACAAACAAAATAGATGGGGTGGAATGTCGAGTGGAGAGAGTATTTGGAGTGGAGCAGAGCGGTCACGTCGCAAGCCAAACTGAGAGAATGGAACAATATTTGTTTCTAAGATGGAGAGTTGTTGATGGATAGCTTTTTCAAAGAGATTGCCTAGTTGGGAGAGAAGACTTATAAAATGGAAATTATTTGTGTCAGAGAAACTTTAGTTGGGTTTTGGAATGGGGGTAATGGTGGCGTGCTTCCAAGTTATGGGGAAAAAGTTCAGAAGACAAGCATTGAAGATGTTTGTGAAAAGTGTTGAAGATGTTTGTGAAAAGTGTTATGGCAATGCGCGGCAGGTGACAAAGTTGGCACCGTCGTACCTTGTCGGGACAACAGGATTTCTTGACGTAGACTTGTTTAAGCGGGAGTTTCACTTCCTCTTCTTCTATGTGTCAGGTTGCTTCGTCTTCGTCGTTGATATCAGGGGGTGGTAGTAGTGCTGGGGGTGTTTGGGATGGGAAATGTGGAGGTGTGAAACAGGTCTGTAGAAAGTCTGCTAAAATCTTTGCTCTTTTGTCAGGTTCGAAAGTGGGGAGGGAGGTTCTGTGGGTTCGAAGTGGTGCGATGGTGCCACAGGTTTGGCGGACGATTTTATGTACTTTCCAGAAGTCAGAGGAGAAGATGAGGTTTCTTTTAGTGATGAATTTGTCCCAGTTCTGGGCCTGTAGGATTTGAAGTTTGGAGTGGAGTGTGCGTCTGATTTTGAGAAAATAGAATGTGTCAAGGGGATCTCAGGTTCTGTAGAAGATGCGTTAGGCCCTTCTACATTCTGAGGGTTAGGATGTCTGGAGGGAGAGTTTTAAAGAAGTGTCAGGCTGGGGTGAAGACACTGGTGCTATTGTATGAGGTGATTTATTGGCAAGGTTTTGAGGCTGAGGCGGGAGGTGAAGGAGCGCTAGTGTGTGTTGACTTCTGGGGAGGGAGAAAGAAGAAACCAAGATAGGTGGCAATGATGATTCGAAGGTGATCAGAGGTCAGTTCGTGAAACGGGCGGGGAATCGTAATCGCTAGATTGTCAGTTTAAAGTGCTATGTCTAGAATGTCATGTAGAAGTATGTGACTGTGCACATGGACAGCAGATGTCTTTGCCGCAGTAGATGCTGGTGTGCCCCCAAGCTTGACATCTGGTGCACTGGGCGATTCAGCTATTGTTTCTCGGCTCTTGAAAAGAGACCTTAAGGAAGTTTTAAAATCTGACGTTCGGTTTGCAGGCGGAAACGTTAGCCTTTAGGATCTCTACTGTGTAAAGCCGAAGGTGGTGGTGCTGCCCGACAATCGTTTTCATGATTTCCGATACGTGAGAGATCTGAAAACCATGTTGCTTCAGGTCATTTTTTATTGCACTGATGTCTTCATTAGGCTGAAGGTCTCTCATTACCAAGCTATATCTCCGACTTCCGCGACTCTTTGGAAGAAGCTGGCGTTTGCTTCCACTTCTTTTAATGGGTGAAGTTTTTTGACCACCGCTTGGTGATCGAAGTTGGGACCCTTACAACAAAATGTGTCCGCGTGTTTCTGCCCGTCAGAGTGGTACGAGAAACACTTTGCCGGCACAAAGGAGTTCCTTCGCATCAAGAACATTCTTGATGTTCGACCACCGCTGGAGTAAACCACATACGAGGGGTGAGATTTGTTTGCTGTGGGCGCCGAGACGTGAAGTTTGCTGAGTGAAGTTTGCAGATGGTAGTGGGGTAGAAAAATCAAGGCTACCACCTTCTTGTTGTGAAGAAGTTGATGTGGTGATAGCAACAGTGATGGAACATGAGGACATAAAAGAAAAATTCCTTACGCAACTAAATTTAAGAGAGGGGATATATGGCGGTAAAATTCAGGAAACTCCATCTTACTTCGGTTTCAGGGCGTTCACCGCGTATCAGATGACCATGGGTAAAATAAAAGAGGCCAATAAAAAGAAAAGTAAGGAACATTTCTTCACGTCTGTTCGCCCAGGATGAAACGACCAGGTGTTAACGGTGTATTTTACCTTCCTCAGCTTCAACGTGCAATTCTCTCATATCGCATGCTATGTCTTAAGAATAGACGATATGGCAAGCTTTGTGTCTGACGTGGGAACGGTTAAAATGTTAGGAAATGCTTTTTGCGTATTCAACTTCGCCGCCTCATCGGTTTCTTCGTTACCAACAACACCCACATGCACAGGAACCCAACACTATTTCTCATCTATTTCAAAATTTTCAACTGCTACACGCCTTATAAGATTCTGAATAACCAATATCAGAATGTCAAAAGTGTACAGTGAAGATACTGACCACAGAGCGCTAATAGTCACTGCATAGAAACACGTATTATTGAAGATAGCTGAATGAACTTAAGCACCCCAAGGATTGCATAATTCTCCGCAGTGTACACGCTGCAAAAAGTATGGAGGAGAAAAGAAACGGTGGCACTAAGGAAGTGGAAACGAGCCGGAGAAACCCACGGAATAGTTCCTAGATAAACCATCAGTGTAAATGTACGTATAAAGGAAATAGAAAACTTTCATTTCTTTCAAGTGCCGCTGGTACACAGAAGCAGAAGTGACCTGCTTTGAAAGTTAGATAGTTGAAAATCGGCAGTTGGTTGAATGAGAAACCATGGTGGGGTGAGAGAATGTGGGTATTTCATCGGAAGACTTAGGATGAGGTCATTTTCCTCCAGCAAATTTTTAAAGACGACACCCGCTCGGCGGGGTAACGAAGGTCGTGCTATGTAAGATGAAAAAAATTTCTAAGAATGGAGTTGTTGGCACTTAGGGTGATCTGAAACCCCCATCAGCTTCACTCCATAAGATTCAAGTAAAATATTGGGTCTCCTGCAGAGGGGTGGGTCGCCAGCTTCCACGAATAAGCATTCTTTTCGACAGGTGCGGAAGGCACCAGATGCAATGCGAACTCCTGCATCATGGATGCTGTTAAATTACCTGAGAATAGATGGTTAAGAGGCAAATACAATACTGCCATAATCTAATACTGACCGAACAATACTTATGTACAGGTGAAGTAGAAAAGTGCAGTCTGCGCCCCATGATATGTTTAGGCAACGATTAGTTTGCTTATGTGATGGCGACAAGTCAGTATACGGTCGAACGTGAGACCCAAAGATTTTACGGAGTCAACGAAAGGCAGACGTCGGCCTCTACGAAAAAGATCTAGATCATTGTGAGGTATGGTATATGTTCATAGTATTAAACATTGTGAGGTACGTACGTCAGAGCCCCGTTAGAAGTATCCTAGAGAACGCTTCTGGGCTACATTTGTGGTATAGATTGTATACGTGGTGAAAGAGATTACTTTTGTATGTTTACTAGTGAAAGTTGAACAATATTTGGACCATAACGGCAAAAATATCAGCGAAAAACACGAGTGCTTGTGTCAGCGTCTATAGCGACTGGATTTAGTGGCCTCAAAATAAACTATTTCGGAGATTTTTCAAGCGAGAATTTCAAAATAAACAACAGGGTCAGCATGACCTACAGACTGAATTTGGAACAAATGGAAGAACTGGTATAGATGTAATCTAAAAGGCACCACATGGGGAAGAATGTTCACGAGCGTCTCTGGTAATTTGAATATTATACGAAAATGACGGGTGTCACAAAGCTGAATTTTCCAGTAAAGCTTCCTTAATATCATTAGTCGCTGTTTCAGTTAGAAGTCTGTTAAAAATAACGCAGAGGCATGTAAGTTAGTAAAAAGGAAAACTAGTTTCGTACGTACATAAGAACGGCCATATGTATTTTAGGGGCGCAACAGAACTCAATAGTGTAAGATTTGATTAATTTAGTAATTAAACAATAGGAATCAGCCTTGTTCGGGCATTTCAGATACGGAGAACGAGCGACGGAGCAGGGGAGGAGGGCCTCTTCACTCCACAAAATTTAAAAGGACACCGTTGAGTGCGGGCGTGAAAAATAACGCGCAGTTCGCCGACAAAAGAGAGACCCACATCTGGTAAGGGTGCAGTAACCCACGCCACAACAAGCTAGGACCTGTCGGAAAAAGGTTTTATTAGTGTATAGAAATCGCAGGCAAGCGGGGGTGTGGGTAGAAGCCCCAAACGGTCGTACGAGTAGGGGGAGTTAAAAAGACGCGCCGGCACGAAATGAGCCAGATGCGTCTTGTTTTAAAAACCGTCTCAAAACAGCGGTTGAAGATCGTTCGAATATACACCCAAGGATTGGCGGATCGTGTAACGAAATATACTCAAAATCTCCAAACGGAACTGAGGCACAGGAGGGGGAATAGTTGTTATTGGAAGCCGCGATCACGTAAAATTCAAAATTTGAGGACTGTGGAAGTGGAAGAAGAAATGTAGGGAGGGAGAAAACTCACTTAAGGAATGGAAAATGATCTTTAGGGGACTTGAGAGATTTTTCGCGCAGCTAATACTTCGAAGATTTTCGCGCAGCTCACTACTTCGAGATGTTTCGAGGCACTAAGGATTTTTTCTCAAACGAGACTTGTTGATTTTTCGTGAGCACCGAACATTACTTGTAGATTTTTCGTGAACAGAGCCACTGCTCAGTTTTATTTTCAAAGTTATCTGATTAGTTTATAATATCTGATGAGATTTCTGAGTTTATTTTCCGTAACACAGTTTAGTTTTTGGCTAGCATTTTCGGTGGCACGTTCTAAATCCGAGACGACGTAATTCGTACGGAGAACATGTTCACTCGGTGGGTTCTTCCGAGAAACCGAGGCCAGCAATTGAAGTCAGACAATGATGGTTCGGGTCCGCGCCACGCCTGAGGGCACCCAGGCTTGAGGAAGTCACCATCGGTCGAGCCTTCGCTAGTGACGTCACCAACCAGGAGTCGCTCTGAGAACGGAGCCAGGCCGGTTTCCCGTAGGGTCAACGCACCCTCCACTCACCACTGCAGTGCTTGATTGGTTATCTGGATGAGGTATTTTCACGATTGTTGGTGGCATCCAACACATATCGTTATGCGCTATTGCGAGAAGACGAGTGCGGATCTTATTGTTAAAAGGGGCCCAGAACTTTGGACTTTATGACTCGTGAAGAGGGGCCAATTATCAAGAAAGAACACCGCCTAATTTTATCTTTTAAATTCACCATAAATGTAATAGCATTTTCAAGAAGCGAGAGTTATTGTCAATTCAGTATTGATTTTATTTGTTGAAAGAAAAATTATCTTAATGTTTGTTCAAGAAGTCAAATTTGTTTAAAATTCATATTTGTTGTGGAGAAGCCGAATTCGGCGGTAATATAAGTGTGTTTCATGTTTACGTTGGCAAGAAGTTAAATGCTTTCTTTTGGGGGATAGCATGAGGGTCTTTTTATTGTATGTGATGTATGTACATTAAAAATGAGTTAATTTGTCTTGAAGCGTTTTTCTGTATGTGGAACACCAGTATGGTTCTTTCCCTTAGATAAACAATATGAACCCAATTACGCGTGTACCCCTGAGAAAGAGCTAGTCAAGGCGCATTAATTTTCAAATGAACTTAGGTCAATTTATATTATTATTATAAACTAAATTTCCATTCTGCCACAATAGTTAGCGATGTGACGCGCGCTTTGGATACATACGGAGCCTACTCTATCTAGAGAGCACTGTGTGCATCATTACAGATGCATACATCACTAAACTATGTGGAAACAGTGACGCCTACAACTCTAGAGCGGAACTAAATACGTGTTAAACTAGTTTTGGGCCCCTAAGACTTAAGTGAAGCGGACATTTAAGCACATGGTCGGAGGGATGATAGATGGGTCTATCACTCACGCCTACTTTGAATTTGAATGACTTCTGCCTCCCAAGGAGTGTTGGGGAAAAAACATGTAGGAGGAAAACATGTGTTTTTCAAAATACTTCTTGGTAAATCCATTTTAAAAGATCCAGAAAAAAAATTAAGTGTCGGCGCACCCCATCAGAAAAATTTAATCTTTTGTATGTTTTTTCTAGTAGTATTGGAGAGTAGAAAAACAACTCAAAAAATTCCCATGTTTGGTTTTAAAATCGTTGCTAATTTCGTTCTTCCACGTTCAGTTTCTGTTCTTTGTAAGCATCTACGTAAGCTGTAATATATCAAGATTGGTTTGGTCTAGTGCCTTAAAATTAGAGACATTGTATTTAGCATTTTATACGCTACAGTTCCAACATATTTAACTTCTATAGCTACCAGTGTCTAATTAATTTCGCGTCTTGAATCAGACGTTTGAAAATGAATAAATTTGTGCTTTCGAAGGCAATTTTCTGAAGGGAGAAAGACTGATTTATCTTTTTGTGCATACAGAAGCGAATACATAGATGTGTATTGAATTTCATCCTTGAGACATGTCTCCTTTCCAGGATATGACCATCCAAAAATTAAACTCCCTCAATGTTTCTGTTTTTTTTAAGGCTTACAACTGTTGGAGGACCTAAAAAAATATGATACGTGCAGGATTTAAAGATCTTCATGATTGTAAACTACTGTAAAAATTACAACTTTGAGATTTTACTATCTAAATCAGTCGAAAGTGCGACGAATTAGAACGATCTTTTCCCTCCTTCGGAAGTGGAATAATTATGACTTCACTTCATTGATCAGGGACGGTATGTTCGTTGAAAATACTATTTAAAAAGTTCAGAAGGAATTCCATGTCTATCTCGAAGATGTTTTAGCATCGCGTTATGTGTTTGATCAGGACCAAGGGCTGTATTGAGTCTTACGAACATTTTTGCCATACGACTGATGGAGTACGGCATCTCAGAAACGAAATGTAAGCTTTCCAGGAGGACTTATTTTCTCGAAGAGTTGTTCATACTCTGGCTCTGCACCTTTTAAACTCAATTAGATTTTCTAAGTAAGACCTATTACAGGTATATCCATGAGGGGGAAATTGAGTGTTTTGGTAAGATATCAGTTTCCTGCAGAGAAACTATTTGAGGACGGAACAGTAAGAGTTTGAGGTGTTCTGAACGGACATGAATACTATTAAGATTCCGGGAAAGAAGAGCATTCTATCCATTCTTTTTGCGATGTCTGGACTTTTTGTTGATAACTATAAAGTCAGACTTTTCTGTGGTCCCTCCCCGAGAGAGTCGCCGTCATCACTGCTGGAAAAATCACTGTCGCACATAGAAAGTCCATTATTTCTGCTCTTCGTTGAGCGTGAAATACGTCAGCGACTATGGGAAGTTAAGCCAACAAAAGTATCTGACTTTAAAGAGTCAGCTCAGCGGGACTGGGGAGCGAGAAGTTCTCTGCCGAGGACGACTCCGAAACTGACTTCGGGGGGTCCTTTTATCGGAAGACTTCGGTTTCTGGGCGGAGGTTGATGAAAAGATAGAAGGAATTATTTTGTACTTAGTAAGTACTTTACACCGCACAATTTCGTCTTTGAAGGGGGAAGGATCATCAAATCATGCCTGAGTTCTAGTCACACATTTGTTGTTTCTGACTTCCCATTAAATCCACCTGACAGTCAAAAGAAGCTGTAGGTGGTTTCGGAGTGTTTACCGCTAACGCAAAAAATTCAGTCATACCGACGGGATCTCTAAAGCGATTTTTTATTTTCCAATTGCACAGTGCGTAAGCAAATTTTTCAAATCTTCGAAAAACTAATTGAGTGATCTCTTTAAATCTTGGCGAATTGCCTCCAGGAGTCTATTGTCTAATTTTGGCGATCATGTCCAATATCGTGTGAGTATATGTTAAGAATTTTGTATTTTGGAGTATCGAAACCAAACTTGAGATTTAACTTCGAATGCGTTGGCAATAGGTTATTTATGAACAGTTCATTCCGATTTCATTTACACAACGTACTCTCCTTACAATTTCTTAATATTGAAAATATGCATAGACGCGTTTTGATTGGTCAGTTAATTGTACGTACAGATTGCTAAACAGCATTCCTGTATGTGGCACCGTTTACGAAATACAGCAAAAAGGATTTATCATGGAGCCGCTTTTTTTGAATCTTCCAATAATGCTATTGCAAAAAGTTTAATGTGGATTATACTTCATTCAATCAGTTCTTGATTATATTATGATTTTTAGGAGTTTACCATGTACTGTCATAAATATTATGCAACCAATTGATCTTATAAATGTCGTCTTGTATAATAATTAAAATATATAATTATTTCTTTTCAGAAGTGTTTTCCCTTGTTCTTCACTTTGAAGCGTTATGTTAGGTGCTTAGTGCAATGAGTTTTTTTTATGAATTGTAATTGGAAAGCAGAGTGCGGTACACTCCAGATTTTTTAAATTGGGGCTTTAAAGTTCACTAACATCCAGGTCATTAGAGCACTTGCAGGGGTGGGGGAAAATGCAGTTTCGTACTATAGGGAAAAGGCAACGTGACTTCACTGTGTGTGGGACTCGCCGAGTACCTCGACCATACCCACTACAAAACGCATCCTGAATTCACCAAATACCTAACCACAAAAATCATAGGATATGACAGAAGACAGTTGTCTAATCAATTATATTACAAATAGATCTATTCTCAAAACTATAAATTTCAAACAAAGGAAAAGGAAGAATGAAGAGAAAGAAGAAAAGGAAAAGGAAAGAAGAAAGCAAATATAAATCCTCCCGAGAACTTGTGGGAGGAGCCCCAATCTACTTATGAAATTCAATAATATATTAATTCGTTTCATTTCTGAGAATTGTTAGTACATCTGCAGCCAGAAAAATATTTCTCCGTATTCTAATGTATTTTCTGCAAATAACTCGCTCTGCCACTCCACCTCTCGCTCGTTCTCCAGTGATGTCATCGTATCTGAAGTTGAGTGCAGAGAGGGAGTGTGCTCTGTTAAAAGGAGCGTCTCTTGCAGGGAAATGCATATCGGATTCCGACGCGCCAAGAGCTGTAGATCCTCGCGTTGACTTCTATAGCCATTAAGGTTCCACTGAAGTATGGAAGCCAATTAACGCATATGGCAGGCCCTGAGCATGAAACGCCGGGTTCATGCTTCTCCTTCCCGCACTTGCTACAATAAGCAAGAACCTTTCATGATATTGTGTGGAAAAGTCTCTGGCACTTGAAACAGCGAAGAGGATTTGGAATGATGGGTCGTACTGACAGGTTAAGCCATCCATCTTTCAGCTTTTCGGCAGTTAAGGGCAGTCAAGTATTACGATGGAGGCTGCCTTCTCAGGAACACCACCAACCTTCCTCATGACCTGAATGTCCTCTACCACGTGGTCAGATTCCAATTCCTCTACTAAATCTTTACAAGACATGTCTGTGATGTCCTTGCAAGAGACCACTCTTTTGTTCCAAACAGCATTGACCCCCTCCGCAGTCTCTTGATAGACTTGAGAGTACCAACCAATTCTTTAAACCATATATGTTCTTTGACTTTGAATCGGTACCGTATGCGGCTTCACAGGCCTTTGGATGTTGTTCGGCCATTGCGGTCCACCTGATCCACAAGGTGAGGGATTACTATCTTCTGGAATTTCGCCCCACGAGATCGGAAGAACAGATGTCCAGCGACGAGTAGTCCCCGCATCATGACACGCAGTGAATAAAAACCAGTGTATGGTTTCTGGAAGGGACGTATGATCAGACGTCAGAACCAGTGTAGAGACGGTGATGAACTTTCCCTGCACCTTCCTTTTGATTCTTAATGTTCACCACACCTATGTGTGTGCATAAACTTTGGTTTTCTGACAAACAATTTCCTTCAGTGGCAAAATGATTTTTATGTGCTTGTCTGAACAAGTTCCAAGCAGAATTTCACCATTCTGCTGGTTCACGTAAGACTGACGAGACAGTTGGCAATCTGCAATTGCCTTAGCCAGACGGCAGGAACTCACTCAAAATTCTTACCTTCTTCAACACATTTCACTAAAAGGAAGCGAGACTTTGTCGGCCGGCCGCTATCCCGACAAAACTGTTCAAACCGAATGTTTCTCCAGTAAATCGCTTCTCGCCAGAGACAGGTCAATGGGGTGATGTTGATTTTGCCATAGAAATGGACTTACTTTTCATCCCCATGTTCCCCACCCATCACAGAGTCCAACAAGGGGACACTTCACTGGAGTGCCAGGGTTGACACGGGGATATAGCGAGGATACGCAGGTTTGCACCAACACCACCGACCAGCGGGAACCTGTGCCACCCCCTCACCATGGAGTTCAGTTAGAGATTAGTCCAAGCCGATTGATCAAGGGTGGGTTAGCCCCCGATCGCTCATCTATAAGAGGCCGAGGCCAAACAGAGCGCATTGGCAGTCATAAGCATACGTATCCCCGTAGGGTCGCATGGACTCAATTCACCGGGACACCCATTCCCTCCGACATGGGTCGCCATGCACGTAATAGAAAAGGATTACTTGAGAACCTTCTCTGCATCCCGTCAGGGCGTGGACTAACTCACATCGACGGCCGTAATGTAGTGACGAGAGCGGTGAAGCGAACGGAGTAATTTATTTTAATTGTCTCCCTAGTACCTCGGCCGTCAGACTGCTACCTGGAATTATAATACACAATGTTGAAGTAATATTTTTATCCTGTCTACCTATATATTATATAGATATTTTCTCTTCCTTTCTGCAGAAACAGGTTTCACAACATATGACATAACAAACACTTGATCAACGATCTGCATCGGATTGTAGATTGAATGCTTGTCTTGTATTTTTAATGTGTAACATTTCGAGTAATTTTCTTCCTTAACTGACAGTAAAATGTCGTTCCAATTCATGATATTAACGTTATCTAAATAGTGTGATGTTAGATAGTGTTAGAGAACAAAATCTATAAATTATATTTTGATCGAGCCATCCTCACAGACAAATCCATCCACCACAACCGTCCACATATAACGTTCATTGACCAAAGTAGCAAGACCACATTTCTCATAGACTTTGCAGTGTCAAACACAAATAACCTACAGAAGACAAAAGCTGAGAAAATTTGAAAATACACCCCTCTCTTTCAGGAAGTTCATAGAACTTGGAAGATAAGACAAGTCATTATAGTCCCAACAGTAATCTCTGTAACAGGTGAAATTCCAAAAACTATACATTCCAGTTTGAAAACATTAAATTTACCCAAGCATATTTACATTTATTGCAGCATCCCATATCGTAAGAAAGTTTTTATTTAGAAAATTAAAAGGGAAATGGTCACTTGGCCGTGCCATATTATCAATAAGCGTTTGCTGAGAAAACAAATATAAACTACAATAATAATAATAGTTTTTATTTTGGCGAGACTCAGACCATAAGATGTCTAACCATTCAAAACATTTACACTTTTAAATACAAGAAGAGAATTGGGAGAATCGTATTTACATTTAACGCTGGGAAGTAAAACAAAGGACATTCTGGGAATAATACCTTAAGTGATGGGGTAAACCCGCCAAAAACCCCAATCAGGATAGACTTGAAGTGCTGAACATAGGATAAAAACAGTAACAACATTACCATATAATGATGCAAATACAAATAAAAAAATATTAAATAGACTTCATGAGGCAAGATTTAAAAACAGATTGTTAAATGATACTATTTACAAATTACATGAATATTATACATTACTAGATACACATTACATACTACACAAATTACTAATTACATATCATTATATGTCACTAAATTACTAAAAAAAATGAAAGAGAGGGAAAACGTGAAAAGAAACAAGAGAAAGATTGAAAGAAAGACACAAAGAAAGGTTAACAACAAAAGGGAGAAAAATAAACCGAAAGAAGGTGCGGAGAAGGCATTGTTTTCCATCCACTCGGTAAGACGTCGCCTGAAGGGAAAAAAATTGATATAGGTTTTAGTTGAGCAGGAAGATTGTTCCAAGCTCATATTGAGTGTACTGTGAAGAACGTCCTAGAAAGTGTAATGCCCTGCCGAGGAATAGATGCGAGTCTCGCGCGCGAAACAATTTCAAAAATTTTAAACGTTTTTCTAAAACTGTCAAATGTTCATTATTCATTATTTTGTAAGAAAGAGACAATGCAGAGTTCGACATACCTTAAGTGTATTTTGGATTTACTGAAAAACTGTCGCATGGCCTTATTTTCTGAAAACAAAAAAGAAACTAATACATGTATACTCATCTAGTAGTAATTCACGCTTTAGTTTTTCCGCCAAGTCAGCGAAAAGGAAGTCACAGTAATCGAAGTGCGGCATGACAAGGCACTTAACAAGCATTTCCTTCACTCCTGTAAAAGGTCGCGCAGCCCTTCTAGAGACTCGAAGGTGGAATAATCTTTTCACATATTTTGATTTGCCAACTTCGCGAGCTATCAATATACGAGGGCAAGTAAATATTTAAGTCGCAAATGTGTTTCCCTTATACCGTTTTAAATTATGAGAGCAATTTTGCCAGCAGATGGCAGCATATGTACTCTTGTCGCACAGGCTGCGAGACTTCTCGCACGATGGCGGTGTTGCGTGAGTGAGCACGATAAAAACAGTGTACAGTTGTGCGTCTTTTGCGGGCCAAAGGACTGTTCACCGAAGATGTGAATCGCAAAATGCATCGCATGAATGATAACTGTTTCTCGCAGAAAGCTGAGTTCAAATGGATTAAGAAGTTTAGCAAGGGAAGACAAAACATTAGAGATGGGGAGCGTCCTAGTCGTCCTGCGGAGGTGTCAAGTGCAGTCACAGTGCAGCATGTGGAACAAATCATTCGTAATGACCGGCGTGTGACGATCGATTACGTAGCGCAGACTGTAGACTGTTAACATGGAATCTCATGGAACATCGTGAATGAGCAGTTGCACTTTTGTTAAGTTTGTGCACGATGGGTGTCCCGCCACTTGTCTGAGGAACACGAAAAGAACAGAATGGGTCTATCCATGCAGCACCTCACTCGGTACACCGAGGAAGGCGAGGACTTCATGGCACAATTGTTATGGGGGACGAGTCTTGGGTTCACCACTTTACACCTGAATCCAAACGATCTTCCACGGAATGGAAACATTTCACCTCCCCAACAAAAATAAGTTCAAGAACATTCCATCAGACCGCAAGATTATGTTCACCGTGTTTTGGGACAGGCACGGGGTCATACTGCAGAAATTCCAGACTCACGGTGCAACTGTGAATGCCGGATTGTACTGCACCACTCTGTCGGAACTCCGACGACCATTTGTCGCAAATGACCTGAACTCCTGAAAAAGGGAGTGATTCTTCTGGACGACAATGCCCACTCTCACACAGAAGACCAACGCAGGAGCTGTCACGAACTTTTGGTTAGAAACTCTTGAAACATCGACCTCACAGTCCCGACTTCGCCCACAGTGATTTTCATCTGTTTGGGCCCCTAAAAATCATTTGGGTGGCCGTCACTTTCAAACTGATGTCGTAATCCAAGAGGTTACTCGTTCGCTGCGACAGGAACCAAAAGACTTCTTTGCCATCGGCTTTCAAGGAATTGTAAAATGTCTGAATGTACGTGATTATGCCGAAAAGTGAAATAAATGTCAGGAAGTTCATTTTCCCATTTTCCATTCCATTTCCCAGCCTCTTTCTCTGTAGCCTATTGCCCTACCCCAAATCTCTTTGTAATGCTTTAAAAACGCCCTTAGTAACTCCTCCTAGTTGGTAATTTTTATTGTCTTGCTGATTGGTATTTCTTACAACGCTATGTTCTGATCTCATATAACTCTTCATTTATTTTGTTTTTGTTCATAAATGTATTTCCTGATTTATTTATAATTATTAATTTCCTTATATTTTTCTTGCCCTTATTTCTTTGTTATTCCGTCCCATTTAATTCCCAGAAAACACTCCTCCTGTAACCCAGCCCATTCCTGAGATGTCAGCGTTTTAAAGAAATTAACGTTTTCCCATAAGTCGTAAATTTCAAATATGGCTGGTGTATTTGACTTGATCCTCTTATATCCTTGCATAAAAGTTTATGGTCTTAAACATTAGATTTCCAAAGATACTCGCCCTTCCAGCGTTATTTCTCCGGAAAATTAAACTTTCCCCTTTCTCCTCGTATGTTGTTAATTTTCTGACCATTTTGGGGGGCGCCACAAGACGTCCCTCAATTTTTAAGGGGGAACCTTTTCTATATTCATGCGGTTTAGATGTATTTATATCATAGCATGAGTGCATACGCTCTAAACTATATCAATTGTTCAATGGGGTCAAGTTCGTAAATTTCAAAACATTACTTGTATTAGTTTTAATTAAGCCACTGATTCTATGTAATACTACTTAATTATAAGCTGCATAATATACAATTCTTTGGCCACCATCTACTGAAATTTCTCACTCACCCCAGGATCTATAGATTGAAATATACTCATTTGAAATGTATCATGTTGTAAAAATAGATGTTTACTATTTTTTATAAATTAATACATTCGATATATTAAATCCAAATGCACTCAAATTTTGAAAATGTATTCCCTGTATCTTGTAATTTTATACACTATCCACTTTTTGAAACGTTCAGATATATTACACCACGTAAACATGTACTGTTGTATCACGTAACATCATTATATGTCGCATCTTTGATTTTAATTATTTCAGCCGTGTGTACTCATTCCAATGTAGACCCCTATGTTAAACATAGATATTTCGTCATTCAGTTAGCATTTCTTGCTAGTACAAATGTACCTAAATAAAGGTCGCGGATTTCCTATAGTCTGTTTATCGTAATAAACTTTTGTTTTCAAAGAATCTCATAAATAAATGGCTGTCACCAAACATGGGGTCATGCTAAATACTCACATTTCAACTTCTAATCATAATATTACTCCACAGCAGAAACGTAACTACACAAAACGCAGCAAAATATTATTCACAATACCCGCAGTATTAAGTTGAATCCTGTTTCATTAGTCCTTCATGCGGAATCAATATTCCAAAATACACCCGTATGTTATAATAAATGGCTTCCGCCTATCACTTTATGTTGCTCGTTTTTCAGCTTCTATGGGACGATTTTCATCAATTTTTTCAACCATGTGGCCTTTAATAATTTCCATTTCCAGTATTAATATGAAACCAAATTGTTTAGTATATTCTACACTTTCCACATTCCAAATACGTCTCTCCAAACAATCCATAACGGGGTTCGGTTATTTAAGTTCATACATCAGTAAATAACAAGGTAATGTCGAAACTCACGAGGATGTCCCAATCGTTCGCACTGGATTCTTGGATCACTGGATCCTGACCCTACGAATCTTCTCCGACATTTTATCGGCATATCTGACCAGGAATTTCAGGTGCATGACATGAGAGAGAGATGACATGAGAGGTGTGAGGATCACCTGGAAATGGGTGAATATCACTGCGGGACAGTAACTTGACCATGTAGTTACCATACTCCTTCTACCCAGCCCAAAAGGGATAACAATGATAGATTAGTTAAATAAATAAAATTATTCCGTTGCAATACGTTAGTTCCTTCTGGCATTTGGTAGTACGGTTGTCCGGACTATTGTTTCCATCCGTTCATATTACTATTGATAAATTGTGCGGACCTTGCATTCCCAACTAGTAACATAAGCGTTGAAAATATTCCACCTAACGGTCTCTCATCTTGACATGTCTTCACACGATGATGCTCATGTGTTACGCCGTGGCCATATTTGTTTTACTGTACCAATATATTATTGGCTGTTAACTGTGCACGTAATCAGAACGTCCCAGGCTCATCATTCCAGCTGACATTTTCTTTTCCGGTTTCTCTTAGTTCCAGGGGTTTGTACCTTTCATTTTAGTTTTCGTTTCCTCTTAGATACTCCCTTGACGGTCAAGGATTTCGGGACGGACTTCCTTCTACACACAATATTCTGTCCTAAACCAGTGGAGTTTTCATCACGTTCTTTACCTGATTAGAACTCAAACATCGGGAGAGAAATATGAAAACAAAGTACCAGTAGCATATATCACGGGAATGGTTATATAATGTGAGCAGTAATAAAATTAGTTGGATGTCTTCCGCGCAGTTCGAACTGGAATTTCGAATTTTGCATCGAATCTATTTCTTCACAATATGGCAGGCTGGGATTGACATTCGTTTGTTCGTTCACTTTCTAAAAACATTTCTAACTGTTTGCGTTTAATAGCGGTTTCTCTACAACGTAGATGACAATAAGTTAAAAACAAAACGAATGCCCCCGGTTGTGATTCACTTTTCGAGTACTTATTCCCATTGGGTCATCAAATTTTGTTTGCTGTTGTATTTCAGATGACAGTTATTACAAAATATTTCTGACAAGCATTAATCCAACTCCATTCTACCCCTAAAAAACTAGTGAGGAAAACTTACTCGGTTACACGAGCAGAAGTACAAAAGAAAATTACTGAAATAAAAAGGAAAAATAAACGATTAAAACTATTGTTGTAATTTGTCATTAAGTTGTAACTCTCATTCTTGATTTCGGTAGCCTATCTATCCAATCATAGGATAGATAGAGTTAGTATACAGAATAATCAAATAATCCTAGTTCTTGTGTTTAAGTCTTAATAATACTCATTGTCATGAACTTTGAGAACGTGAACTCAATGTGTAATTGAGTTCTGCTGGTTTTGTGTAAATACACCAAATAAGTACTGTCATATTATCGAAGTTTCCTTTAAATAATTCATTAAAACTAATTACTTTTTTAGAATTAGAATAAAAATTACTAAATGAATCGACAGAGAGAGAAGGGGGATGTCTGGTTAATGCTAAATCGAAATAAAAGGAAAGACTGAAGCTTTCTCCTCGTTTTAGAAAGTGATGGGTCGTTGAAAAATTTGATCGTCAAAATTCAGTCGTCCGGAAATCTTCAGTATTACAAAGAAAGAGAAAACTGGGACCTTGTGTTATACTCAGGACCGTTTTGTATTGGTCATAGCAAACGAAGTGGGACATTACTTGTCGACCTACAGAAATCGGTGACGATGACCACACGGCAGAAGCTGTCCCTTAAGCGAACAGTGGTCGAGGGTGGGGCAAACATTAAGCAGACACCATGGTAGCATGGGCGAAGATCTTTGTGGCAGAGATATCTCATGACTAGGATCGAGGACGTCAAATTGATTGGTTGAGAGAATGAGTGGTATAAAAACCACAAACCAATAAAAACATATCGTAGAGTAACGTAAACCATTACAACAATTGATTGGAGTGATGGCGTATGTTGAAAGTGTGGCCAACCCCAGTTGAGTAGAAGGAGAAGGGGGAAGGAAAATAATATAAAAGCTAGCGTTTACTTAGTTATAACACATCCTATTCTTCTTGAGTCTTCGTTTTCAAATTAAGATTTGCGTGAACATTAATTCAGATCTTCCTGATCATTAGTTACTGATTGATCTCCTAAAATATTCGTGGTAAATCATCATTTTCGTGAGCATTTGTTAATGTGCATTGATCATCATTATCAAGATCAATCATCCGATTGTCAGAAACGGAGTTGATCCGGTAATTATATTCGAGTTGTGATCTGACACATTATCATTCACTTAACTTGTGAACAATGCTATGATTGGTGAACTGTACGCTTATGAGACACTTTGGTGATGATTTGGGCAAATGACATTGATGAGATCTCCGTGGCCATCGTGGCGTTCGCGATCTGAGACATCGGGCAGCTATTATGCAACGCAGTTGATGGTTACGCAACGTGATGAAGCAATCATTAATGGACTTCGCGTGAATTGCTGTTTCAACACAACCCCGAACATGACTAGACTGGGAACTCCGTTGCTACTTCTTTTATGTTTTATGTTGAATTATTAGTTTTCAAAAAGTTCGTCACGCGAAATGTTCATAAAAGTGAATACCAATTAATTTCTTTAGACAGTGACAAGTTGGTAAGTAAGTACTTGCCGAAGTATGTATTTTATTTACGGCTCGCGCAACAAGCTTTGTGAAAACAAATAATTCAACATAAAATATTAAATCGATTTCAGCGACAAAGATAGTAAGTATGTTTATTTTTATAAGAATCCACGAATGTGAAATATGTACGGAGGTATTAGCATTTGACATTGCATTACTTTAAAGAAAACATTAACTTATTTCATTAACGGTATTTTATTTATTATTTGATTTTATACTTTTTAGTATTCGAATTTGTTTATTTATTTGTCACAATTAATCTTGCTTCTTAATTTTCCTTCCGATATCATAAACATCTTTTGAGAAACGATAAGATAAGAAGTTAAAACGAAAACCGTACGTTATGCCATGCGTTATACTTGTATGAGAGAGACGGATTGTATTTCAGGGGAAGCTTCCCGGAAATAATTCGTCGCGACTTATATCGGAATAAAATCGTTATTAAAGTTCTTATTTGAAATAGACATAATATCGCATTGTCAGAGAGTTTATATATGTATTGCAAATTTCAGCTCAATCAGTTGAGGGGAACTGGTTCAAAATTCTGTTGCAAGGTTTAGCCCAAACATATGAACTAACAAGTGAAGTTAAATAAAAGATTGTAAAATAATTTAATTCCTCAGAAAATTAGGCCTATAGGAATAATTTGTGTCCTAACAAATATCATTTAGAAGTAAATAAAACTATTATAGAAGACACGAAGCATAAATTTCATTCACTACAAAGCAAAGACCATCAGGATATCTACTTACAAACTTTCATAGAGGTTATGAGGTCAAACGAAGGCGTAAACAAGCCCAAGAGCCTGAAATACACATCGCAGATGACAATAATGATGTCAATGAATCTGCTCAATCTTTAGAAGAAATTTTACAAACATTTATATGGTAAAAGAAAACGGCGCATTAAAAGCCTTTTTTTCTTCATTTTCTTACTTCTCTACCCCTGTTCCTCGACCTCTTGGCCGCTACCAGGGTTATTCTTCTTGATTGTTTTTTCTTCCTTAGTTTCCTTTTTTTGTCATGTCAAATTATTGTATTTTCTTCTACTATTCAATTTTGCATTCCTTTCTTATACACATCGTGACGTATTCTTCAAACTGCATATAGTCTTCTTCTGTTCCTATAAACTGCTCCCAGTCTTGTAAATTATATTTCCCTTACTTTTCCTGCATTTCAGCCATTCTTCTCTTTCAGTCCCTGTAAAATTACAATCTCGTAGTATATGCACATCATCTTCAACGCCTCGCCCACAAAAGCACATTTCCTTTTCTTTTATTCTTCTCTTTGTCAAATAACTGTTAAAGTCTCCCTGTCCAGTAAGTACTTCAATTACCTGAGCTACTGGCTCGAACCATTTCCTTTTCTGTATGTATGTGACATCCTTAATAAATCTATATAAATCCCTGATCTCTGTTGCATTTTCCCATCTTATTTGCCAGCATCGTTCATATTCTTTTGTGATTTTCCTCATCCACCCCTTGTTTTGTTGTTATTTTTCCATTATCAATCTGCACTTCTTCCTCTTCGCACCAGATATCGTAGTCCCATCACTTCGACTTTCAGATATATTGGTAAGACTCCATATAGAACTTGCAACCCTTTACTTGAGAGGCTACGGTATGCTCCACACCACCCAAACAAGCACTGACGGTGAATAGACTACTTTCCTTGCACGATGTATCAATTTTATCACCCTCATCCAGACCCTCGCACAGAACGTAATTATAGGCATCATAATTAAAAGTCGTGTGAAAACGTTGCTTTTTGCAAGTACATGGAATTTCACGTGATAGGTTACGTAGGATTTGTCAGCTTCTTGGAAAAGAATGAAATAAGAAATATCTTCAAATCCGGTTCAAACAATATCTCTTTCGTAATCCCGTTAGTAGAATAACATTCCACAAAACAAAATTCGCATATAGATGAAATTTTGTATATATCTTAAAGATTATCATTTCAAATAAAATATCAAAAACCCCTATCAATCCCACTTGTGCTGAACATTTTATTCCAGGTCAAAGGACACAAAAAATTGTTTTTTGAAAATATCTCATTTACATTTTATCGTAAAAATACTTATGAATTTTATAGATTGTAAAATTGCCTACAAAAAAGTTCTGATATGTTTCTTTTTCCTCCGAAGAACCACTTGCGAGCTAGCGCGGTTTAAAAAACGAATAATACTGCGTAGCGCCCAGTAATCACAAGTGCGAGTACAAGGACTTTTACTCCGCAAACTTAATACGCCATTTTCTTTTCTAATTTTGGGTTATAATAATAATAATAATAATAGTACGAGTATTGTAAATGTCAAGGAGACTTTTACAATCAATTACTAATTTTTAGAGTTCATATGTAATATGGTTGATGTCTGTGATTATAATTATTTCCAAACAAACGATTTCAAAAGAAAGTAGACTTAAAAAGGAACAACAATTTATAAAGAATAATAAAAAACTTTTATAAAATAACTGCAAATTAAAACTATTTAATTTACGCAAATAACCCGAGTTTTACAATGAAGCGCAGTATGGTAACGCTTCGTTCTGTCACGTAATTTGCATCCCGTGAGTCTGGTAAGTGTTGCTTCTGGTATGAAATTTGCTTTAAAATTATTCAATAATCATAATCTACCTATGAGGCACAGTACTCGGCGAATTTGTTTAATGTGTTATAATGAAGACAAGCCTCGATCTGTTCAAATCAAAGAAATGTTCGCTTTTTGTTAATTATATTAAACGATTTAAAGACTAATCATTTCCAAATTCCATAGAAAAAATCATTTTCATCTTCATCTTCCTCTATCTCCTTCCGATTGCTGAATATCTCCATATTTCTCTCGGAAACTACAAGGAACTGATCTCTCTTCACTCACCAGGTGGGTTGTTAGTAGACGTACCGTCTTTTTCTGTATATATTTGTCTTATAGCTGCAGCAATACCCCTCTTACGAGTGTATTATATAAGACATTCAATATGAGTAGTCACATATTGTTTATTGTCCAAATATTGAGTATACGTCCATCACTTCTTTTATTGCTGGAAACTAATTCTTCATTCCTCGTTCAAGTACAACAATTGCACCTTCGTACAAAGTTAGAAACAAATGAAGCAGTCTTGTGACATTTTCAAAAACAAAGTTGACGGTACAATTTCTGAACAAAGAATAATTTCAATAAAGGTCCACTCAGAATACACCTCCGTTCACTGCAAAGAATCGCTCAGAACTAACAACATACATTTAATATTAGATCGTTCACGTTCCTTACACCAGGGTCTCACTTGTCCACAACAACTTAGTGGTGAAGAATATACTACTGTTCAAAATGGTACATTGGGAGGGATAGCTTTCAATAGTGTAAACAGTTCGTTCTTCAAAAGAGGAGACAGAAACGTGCTTCTCGTAATATTAAGAAACGTCTTCCGACCGTGATACGCAGACAGAATACAAGGTTGAACAAATATCCTTCACGATTCTTATTTTTTAGTTTATCTTCCTAGCAATCAATGGTTTGAAAATATATTATAATCACAAGACAAAATGGAAAAGGAGATGTCGTTCTAATTCCGATGATACTGTGTCCCATTTTACAGAGTCGAAAGCACCTTCAAAGTCTATAAGTGTAACCAGAATATATTTCTTTTGGCGATTCTGCACCCGGTGCATTAGCCATTCCACTGCATGTTCAGTGCAGCGACCCTTTGTGAAACCATACTGATTGCAATTCATTTTGCCCTTCAAGCCATCCTGGATTCTATTAGTTATTATTTTGTCCAGTATTTTCCCCAGTATGGGTAACAATGTTATTGCTCGGTAGGACTTTGCTTGTTGAGGGTCTCGATTACCTGGCTTTAAGAACAATTTCAATTGTCCTATTTTCCACATTTTGGGGAAATACCCTGTGGCATAGCATAAGTTGTAAATCGCCGTTATTTCTTCTATACATTTGTGTTCAAGTTTCTTGACCATTTCATTAGTTATATTGTCAAAACTTGGGATCTTTTTACCATTGAGTTGTCCTATCACTTGTTGAACCTCATCTGTTGTAATATTGTCTCAGTCTGCAAGTTCCATTATGTTGTACTCCTGTCCAGTCATTGCATTTGCCTGTTCGCGTAAAATATCTTGAACAATCCGCTCCCCGGTGTCAAGCCATCCGCTCGTAAACATCATGCCAGTCTGCATAGAACTCCAAGTCTCGTACTCTTTGATTTTCCAAGTCCCCATACATTTGTTTCTATACTCTCAAGAGCGTATCTTTCCCATTCAACTCGTTTTTTACGGTGTATTATTTTATTAAATCTTCGGAGGTACTGTATTCCTGTTTCTCTTTTTCATAGATCTCCATCCCTGGCTTCCACTTCTTATAACGTCTTCGCAGTTTGTTCCGGTATTTTTTTCATCCGGATCCCAACCCGTTTTTCCTTTACGAAAACCGTCTCCTTGTTTTCCGCAGAATGGGCGCACAAATTCCAACATGTTATTGAATGTTGTACACCCTTTCGTCCATATCATGGATATCACATGTAATGCTATACTTGTCGTTAAATTCCTTCACTATGTTCAAACGTTTCCAGTCAATTTTTCAGTAGATAATCATATTGCCTTGAGTCTCAACCGTTGTCACTTTTTTCAATTTCGTATAGTATCGTTTTGTGATCGCTTTCTATCTTGTCGTCTACCAGCCACAAAGTCGCTGTGGTTTTGTCGTTTTTTGTCTGCAAAGTGAGGTCGATTACGGACCGTCCGTTGTCTGTCTCAAAAGTACATATTCCGTAAGTATTTATATGTAAATCGTATTCATATATTAATTTTTATAGTGCTCGGACTCGGGCATTGTCGACGAAGTCACCCCAAAGCCGTGACCGTCCGTTCCAGTCTCCCCCTAAATATATTTCTGCTCTCCTGTCTAGTATTCGGCCGACTTGCTGGAAAACAGTTTCTTACTTCCGAATGGAACATACACTTTAATTATAATAACATCAATGTCGGCCTTCGCTATCCGTACAACTTGGACATTTTTAGTTGTATATTCACGAACTTCTAAAACATCTACAAGGTCGTTGCACATGACAGCCGATTTCCCTCCATGTTTGTAAACGGTCTTATATCTCAATGGTATGTTATTTTACCGCCCCCGCTGTACGTAAGGTCCAGAAGAGCACATGCATCTACCCTCTTGTCTGCGACATATTTCACCAAATATATCATTCCTTGAACTCCGCCGTGTAAATTTTGCCGCACAATTTTAATTCCCATCGTTGGTGTTTCGGCATATTATATCATAAACTTTGGTGTATTCATGGCACGTTTTACTTCGCACTCTACGCATGTCCTCTTCGTGTACAGTTGACGTTTTGCTGGGTCCAAACGCGTGGGGCATGTTGGAATATCGTGCCCCGAAAGACCACAGTGCCCGGAGATCTGTTCTTTCTCCCTACAGAACGTTGCTTGATGCCCGTAACGATGGCACCTGAAGCATCTGAGTGGGTCTATAAACTCTTCAACTCTGTGTGAAGTGTATCTCACATATACTTTGCCTCGTTCAGTCATCCGTTTCTTCAGTCCAATCGGTATTTCCAGGATCCAGTAGCGTGTTCGCCGGTCGTCCTTTTCCATATTCTTTATCACCCGTATCCCTGCTCCTTATTCTGCTGAAATACAATTTTACTTCCAACTTTTGTCAGAAATTCTTCCTCTTCTTTGTCCGGTACACCATAAACTATTATCTTAGGATTAAATTTCCGTGTTTCCTCCTGACACAATTCTGTGTGATCCATTAATAAATGGTTGATCTTCTCGCTCATTGGCCCCTCTGCAACTCTGACCAAGAGTTTATCCCCAGGTGTGAGCCGGCATTCATCAATATTAATCACCTCACTTCCTCGTCTCATTACATACAAAAAGTCCGGGGTATGTAGATATTCTTTGTCTAATCGCGTTTTCCTATTAAAAGCACCCTTTCTTTTCTGGTACTGTGCGCTGCACAGCATCAGCGTACGTATGTTTTCGGCTGTCCCGAACTACTCCTTGGTCTCTGATTGTTTGTCAACTTGACACCTATTTCGTTCACAGCATATTTCCTTTGCTCTAATGTCTGCTTGATGTTGTTTATCTGGATTTGCATCATATTTTGTCTGTTGCTCATCGCGCTTCGGTGTCCTGCGGTCAATCCAACTGTATATATCCGTCGAAGCATAATCGTTTCTAAATCGTCCTTATCTTGACTTAGGGTCGCTTGAAGCATATTACACCTCTCATCGATAGTTGACACAATCCTTTCCTCTAAAGCGTGAAGGTGCCACTTAATTTACTCTTACGCTTACTTGTTTCAATCTCACTATGATGCGCTGTCGGTGAGGCCCCAACCTGCAACCGTTCCAGATATGCAGATGCTTGCCGACCCCTTTTTCCTCCTGCAGGCCGACCCCTTGTGCCCAACTTCTTCTGCGCCACCATTTTTCCTGTATAGCTTAAATGGTTGTCTTCCACGTTTCCCACACACAGATTCTAACCAGAAATGTGGGTCACGTAGAAAGTTCACTCTGTTGGCATAGGCAGCGCTGCGAATCCAAATCTATAGTACATTTAGTAACCATGCAAAGCAAGCTATACACCGTGTACCGTGTGTTTCATGATGTAAGTATTTTCGGTGTCAGACTGCTTATATATAACTTCGGTAGCGCGCTCACGACAGTACATATGGCCGTTCTCCGAGATCTATGACACAATGTCCGTCACAGATTGGAAGCCACAGCAGCCAATTTTATGTAGTTTATTTATTACAAGCAACTACCTCGCACTGTTATCTAACCCTTACTGAAATTCATGCGCAATCCTTTGCTTAGTTACTCCATAATATGCGTTTGAAATGGTGCCCATCCATGTTTACGTGTTCTTAGTTAATTTATTTGTCTTGAAACATTTGTCCAAATGCCACCAAATTTTCCTGGCACGATCCTAGCAGTCCTCTTGATGCTAGCACGCAGCTTTATGCACTCACTCACTAGCAAGACCATGTTTCCAAATTGCATTCCCTTCGTAACCATGGTCTTCATGACGTACATGAAGTCTTTTCGCTCGTATTTTAGCCCCAGTGGGCCGAAATTTTCACTTGTGCTCTGAGTGACCTCGTTCCTTTTGTATCTCACAAACTGTATAAATCTCTCTCAAAATCTACTTATTAAGACCCCGTGATCGGAGAGCAACAAACACACGTCCCTGGATATATGAAATAACAGAGTAATCTAAAATAATTTAATGTAAATTAACAAAAAGCGAACATTTCTTTGGTCCGAACGGACGGAAGATTATGCCTTCAGGGGACACCAAGACAAGAAAAATGCGCAGAGTACTCTACGTCGCATGAAAAGAAGTACGATTATTGAATAATTTTAATGTAAATTTTACACCAGAATCGACACTTACTACACAAATTATGTGTCACAACGAAACATTACCATACTACGTTTCATTGTTAAACTCGGGTTGTTAGCGTAAATTAAAAAGTTCTGATTTGCAGTAATTTTTTAAAAGTTTATACTTTCTTGTTCCTTTTTAAGTTTATTTTCTTTTGAAATCGTTTCTTTGGAAATTAATTACAATCACAAGCATCAACCATATTACATATGCACATTTAAAAAATTAATTGATTGTAAAACAAAGTCTTCTTGATATTTACAATACAAGTACTAAAATTATGCATCTCAATTAGAAACGAAAAGTGCGTATTAAGTTTGCGGTGTGTAAGTCCGTATATGTGTACTTGTTCTTGTGCGCATTGTAGGCGGAACGCAGCATTAACCGCGCAAGTTTGCTAATGATGCTTCGGAGGAAAAATACATGCAAGAACCTTTTTTGTATGCAATTCTACAATTTATAACTATTTTACGATAAAACTTATAGCTGAAGAGATTTTCGGAAAAACATTTTTCATAACCTTTGACCTTGAATTAATTTTTTTAGCACAGGTAGGATCGATGAAAACTTTTGATATTTCATTTGAAATGATGACCTTAAGATGTATACCAAATTTCATCTCTATGCGAATTTTTGTAGAACTTCGCTTTTTTCTGTCTATTTTTCCTTGGCTAAGTTCAAAAAATCTTGTTCTTGTTCTTGCCTCCCCCCCTCCCACAAGCCCATCTTTCCCATTATCTTTCTACAGTTGTCGTTAGTTGTCTCCGTAACTTGTGGAGTACACATTAGCGCTTTAAACTGTTCTTTCTTTTGTTTTGTCAAATATTACGTGTTGTTCTTCATATTTGTTGTTCGTGTGTGTTTTTCAATGTGAAATCGTTTTCATAGGTGGTGCGCATTCTCCAAAAACATTTTATTGTATACGTGGATGTTTTACTGAAAAAACTAAGAAGTATTACGGATTTTGTTAGAAAATTGTAATTTGCTTCTTTTGGACACCAATGCAAATCTTGATGTTGTTCAGTTATATAGAAGAATATGACAGTGGTCTCAAGGCAAGAACCGTAGTGATGACTGTTACTTTTGCTCGTTTAAAATTCAATGTAATGTGCAAGGATTTTGATTTGAAAATAGAAGATTTCTTATCCTAAGCATTTAGTCAGCAATACGCCCTGTCCTCCTTTGGTCAGACATACCTGTTCCTCTCCCTCATCTACACTATACCTAGTTTATGCGAAGCAAAATTGGAGGATGTTTTTGTTGAGTACGATAAAGGAAAGCCCACGAAAGACAAAAATTTTGCGACTAAAATGTAAGATGAAAAACAGGGCTTGAAAACTTGCAAACATTCTGTAACTGACTTTCTGGGGAGCAAAAAAACCCAGATTCTAAAAATATGACATGTTCGAAATGTTCAAAACGTTGGGTTGCAAAATGAGCTTGAAGATACACATTTTACATACCAACTTGGAACAGTCTTGATACAGTCAACGCGGAGCAGGATGAGAGGTTCCACCAATATAGAAAAGAAACCATGGAAAGAAGATAGCACGGTAGATGAATGTCCAGATAATAGCATACTACTGTCGATTGCTGAAAACAGACGACCTTCAAATTTACAACAACAAAAAAGTGTCAAAAGAAGTTTTGAGGGAAAAATAAAACGTGTAAACCAGAACTTTTGACAAGTTACGAACTATACAAATACTTTGTAAACATTACAAAAATTCGTTTTATTTGTAACTTTGGTACTGTATACTTCTTTTTGTTTAAATTGTGTATTTCTATGAAAATTTCAAACAGTTTTTGTGAGGTAATCTTAAGCGATACAAAAATATTAACCCCATTTTCGGATTGAGTGCAAAAATACACATTAATCAGTTGCCAAAACAATGTTCAAAAATTGTTTTGTCTGAGGTCAGAAAGTTTCATTAAAACAAATATTCAGATTTTTTGGAACAAATTGAACACTTACCACCAACTGTTTACTGTAATCAGCATGCCTCGGATTAGTGAAAATTTCATCATAACAAACGTCAGAATCAATAAGACCTAAGAAATTTAGTTCCTTGTGATGTCGCAGAAATAAACGCAACTCGGAAGCATTGATATCATCCTTTCCTGCAACAAAAAATATATCATGTTTAATACACAAGAATGACAAAATATTTTTTGGGATGAGCCAGAGTGGCATTTTGCTGCTGTATTGCTGTTTTGCTTGATTTTCATATATTTTGTTAGAAATGTATTTACTTTACCATTTTTCACAAGAATGATTATACTAATAAACATTCAATTGTAAATTTTAACCATAAATATTTAATTGTTAAACAAAGTATGGTTGTTGTACACAATATAAATCCTGTGAATATGCAATAAGAGATTAAAACAAGTGCATATTAAATTTTTGGAGTCTTAGTCTACGCGTGTGTCGTCGCGCACCAGACGTATAGTGCGTGTACCACAGTATATTCACCATTTTGCAAATAGCGCTAGCTCACAAATGGTGCTCGGGGGGAGGGGTATTTTTAGACAAACTTATGATATAAAATTTACAATAAAATCCACCGTTCCTGAGTTATTTGGGAAAAACAGTTTTGCGGAACCTTTGCCATCGAATACAAGTTTCAGCATAAAGGGGACCATAGGGGACTTAATATTTTATTTGAAATGATGACCTTAAGGAATATACCTTTTCATGTCTATCGGATTTTATCCGTGATCAAAAGTCTATTTTCCCTGGACTAAGTGTTTTAGAAGATATGAAAGATCAGGTGGACACCACCGATTAATAATGTGTTTGTTCGCGAAGAATGTACCAAGTCAAATACACCCCGGATGCCTGAACAAATCCACATCAACTGCTATTGTGATTACACCATGCAATTTGTGTGTATGTGAGCAGAACGTGTCAGTCATAATTGAAACTCCTAAAATACTCATGAAGTTCGTATGTTACCTATCAGGAACAGTACGATCATTTGCTTATAATGAGAACATTGACAGGGATACAGCCTTCTTTTAAGGGTAGATCTTTTAGGTATCTGCTAAGGGGTCATTTGCAGTTGCTATTGTCATTTGCGCGACTTCTCACGTTTATCTTGTAATAGAGCTCTTTTGGACAACTTGATAATATAAAAAAATGAAAGCAACTTTGTGAATCTTTGCCAATACAAGGGGGAAAATTAATAATACCAGATTTTGTTAGATAAGAGGTACGAAAGATAAAGATAAAAACGAAGGAAGTTAAACTTATCGTAACTGAAATTGCTCTGTGGTATGTATTGGTATGTCGTCCGTTTTAAGCTCTCTCCGTACTTGCAATCCTGCGACAAGTGATCTCGAGAGATTTCTTCTCAATCCTTTTTCATCCGTCCGAATTTCTTCCCCGTTCACTATGATCATCCCTTCTTTTTCTAATATTATCCTGAACTTTATCTTTTGTATGTATAAATCAATTGGTAATATTCCATGTATGACTTCTAATGCTTCTGTTGACGCGGTTCTATATGCACCCCACCTTTTTTTGTAGGTATATTCTTTGGATCCTTAGCAGCTTTTTCTCCACATGCTGGTATATTACTCCATGACCCCATGCCATACACCCGTATACAAGCTTTGGCCGAATTGCCCCCGTATAAAGCGTACTGACATCCTTATTTTCAATATTAAATTTTGTAATTCCAACCCGCAAAAGCGCATAATATAATTTCTTGACTTTTTCTATACTATAGCTGATATGCTATAGGAACAGCAATCTGTCCACTAATATTCCTAGATATCGATATGTCCGGAATATTTGTATTCTGTCACCATATAACCGCAAAATCGAATCTCGTCTGTTTTTTGTCGTCAACCCTACCTGTTCAGACATTTTTCGACATGTTATTGTTAAACAAGTGAGTCGAATCTGTTGTCATTTGTATTGAATCATTGAATGAGTGAATCATCTCTAGAGCACACTCTCTTTGATTAAGTGGAGTGATTCATCTTGATTGTAGCCGAGCTCAGGAAATTTTCCCTTCATGCCATAGGTCGATTCAAATTTCTTGCCATGAAGATTTTAAAAAAATATTAGAGGAAATTATTCGACATCTTATGATTCAGCATATTAATAACAAGTTCCTTCGCTGACTATATTCGAGTGACAATCCTGCATCACTCAAGTAAGGCGAGTCCAGAAAATTCCTCGCATTGTCACGACACGTCATCCCCAGTTCCTGGTCGAGTTATCAGGTATATCATCGATTCTAACTGGCAACGTCGCACTAACTTCAAAGGTATATAAACCATACTAGCACCAGTACGAGAACAACTACAACCACACCTACTGCTACTACTAGTGAGAGGGCATACCTCTTACATCGTAGTTCGAATTCTTCACTGTCGTCGCCAAATCGACATATAAGGATATTTTCTCCTATTCAACCCTGCACTATAGGGGTTCTTACTTTCGAATACATCACTTCGTTACTTTTCATTCTCATCGCCAAGCCGACATTTTTTTCGCAAGATCGAGCCTACAATTGCACTTCAGAAGATACTTGCGACCGCGAGATCACTACTCATCAACTATTGTGTTTGTCAACACAACCATCCGACTCAACACAACAATCAACTTCAACCAGCTGATTTCCCGGATCTTCTCTTCATGTCATCATGCCATCTCTAGGAAACTAGTACTGTATCATTATTTCTCATTATTTCATAGCATGTCATTAAATCATTTTATTATTGTTAACAATCAACTTTCATCTCACTACCTCACCCATCATCACTTTATATTTTTTCAGTAATAATATTCTTGTGCAGGTAAGATCGAACTTATCTGTACAAAGTGGTCCTTCGAGCCGGATGAAAATCATATATTTATGGATTTATGATTAACAAATCATTCAAGCTAGTTAGCGAATCAAAATTGTTGAAGTACTTTGTTACTTTATTTCAAGTATCAGATTTGATATTTAAGCAAGTTATCATTTCAACAAGTGTGTTCAATCAACTTAATCTACAATCATTCAAGTATTGTGTTACCTTTAATCAAGTGCCAAGTTTCACAATCTAAGTGAGTTGATATTCAATAGTTGTGTTCAATTTGACTTAAACTGTTTCAGAGTGAATCTTAAATCATTAATGTTTTCACTATGTCTCTAATTAGTTTGATGTCTCGTACCTTAAGAGGTTTAAACAGATTAGAAACATCTATTAATAATATAACAGACCCAACAGTGTCCTGTTCAAGTATTAGAAACATATTTATCATGGCTCGATGAATTAAAAGGCACATATTATGACTTAACAACAATCTGAGGATAAGTTTTTCCTTTTGAAAGGAAGATTACTTGAAATTCTGGCTATGAATATAAAACTTCCTCATTCTGTTAAAAACAATCCATCTCAATTACTTAGTTCTAATACAGTAATTTTGCCTAATATTAAAATTCCACTGTTTAATGGTCAGATAGCATTATGGCTAAATTTTAAGGGACTTTTTGAGAAACTGGTGATTGATAATGTCTCTTTAAAAGATTTACAGAGATTCTATTATTTAAATACATTTGTTTCAAAGGAGTAATTGGAGTTAATTAAGCATTATCCAGTAAGTGGTGATAATTTTTCCTATGCCTGGAAAGCAATTTGTCAGAGGTATGATCACAAAAAAATCATTCTAAAAAATCATTTAGATAATTTATTTTCTTTTCCTTCTGTAGTAGATAAAAGTGGACCTTCTTTGAGACAATTAATTGCATTTGCTCAAAGCAATTTCAATGGAATATTGTCTTTGAATTTAAATGTAGATATAGCAGACTGTTTTATGGAGTACATAATTTCAAGGAGATTACCTCCAGAGTTGAAGGATCAATGGGAATTATGTGACAAGTCTAGTGACATAGTATTTGCCGAAGAGTTTTTTAATTTCTTGAATAACCAGGCCACAGCTTATGATTTGCAAAGAAAGTCATTCACACCTAAGAAGAATACAAAAACTCAGAGATTTACTAAATCCAAAACACATCAGTCTTATGTTTTTCATGCCCAAAATAATGATTCTCAGAAATCAAACCAATTTTTGAGAATGAGTGTGGCTATTCTTCTCGCGATCACTGATGCATTTCAAGCGGGATTTCTACAGATACATGTGTACTCCGACAATATGGCCGCAGTACACATACTACGTCGCCGAGTGTGCCATATTCTCGCACTACTCTTGATATCATATTACGTTTTCAATAACATAAAATTTGTGGTCGACTACGTCCACACATCTTTCAACCTCGTAGACGAAGCTACTAGAAAATACAATGCCAACCCATATGGAAACATTATTTTAAATGATATACCGTCACACTTGGGACAAGATGAATGCGTTCACGGAAACAACCTTTCCGTCAACAGCATGGTTAATTCTTGTTACTAGAAACTCTTAAGAGACATTCACGGATGAATATCGCCCGGCAGGACACTCTCCGTCAGACAATATGGTTAATTCTTTGAATGCCTCGTGTGTATAGATATAAGACATTTTATGTGTTTTGTATCCAACAGAAACTTAATTATCAGAGATATTATATTAATGTTTTCTACGTTGTCAATATCGACAACATCATATGTACCATTAAACCTAAGTTACCTATGTATAAGACTGAACAATCCTGTAAAGTTCAAATAAAGAGATATGCTATACCGCGACACAGGCCCCGCCGGATCCTCTCTCCCGGCCAATCACAGTGCCCCTGGATCTCTCTTGGTCCAGGGGACGTGATCGGTTGGGGTGAAGAAGAAGGTGCAGTCGGTGTCGAGACGGTGCGTAACCAACAATATTGATCATTATATTTGTTTCTTTGTCGTTCACATATATTACCACCCAAGAATTTCCTTGTGTTACTACTCGAAAACTCAGCAGCACATAACCTGGTTCATCATACATGTTCAATTGCTCCTGTACACATCGAATTGAAATTTCATGTCACATCATAAAGCTTTCCAACTCTCGTGTTCCCGATCCATTTCTCTGCATATTTCTTTGTATTAAATTTATCGCCATATTCTGTGTTTTCTAAAACCCTCTCCGCAGCTTTACACTCTGGGCACTCCCTACCCATTATGCTGTGATTCCAACATATGTTCTTTTGCAATTGATGCAGATTTCATTCTTCATTTTCCTATTGCTGTTCGTATATCGGTGCCTTTCTTCCCCGCAATGTCCACATATTCCTGCTTTACCCTGCATACTAATGCAATGTGCCCATATCTAAAACATTTGTAACATTCTACTTTTTTGGTGGGGGTTAAGGGCTCTTCAACGTCAAGGTTATTAGAGCTATTATCGTACTGGCGTGCTATCCTCCTCCACCCTGTAACTCCGTACTTCTCCATAGATTCTGTACCGGCATGTTAGTTCTTTGAAGTTACGCGGATTCATTTCTAGTATCCAATTCTCCAACTTTTCTCCTAGCATTGCATACCTATGAACTACCCTTACTTGTTTTCAAATTAAATTTCTCGGATCTCCATCCTCGAAATTTCTCCCCGCGAATATTTTGATTCCCTCTTTCTCTTTGAGTTCCTTGTCCAAAACAAATACGTTTACCCTTTTTTTTCTTCCGAACATTCTTTATTTCTATTTCTCCGTTTTTAACCAAAACCGCTTCTAGCTTCCACGTTGATTTTGTGTCGGTAGTTAACACCAAACCATCCTTTCCCGGCGTTTCGCGAATTACATCAATTAACTTTGACCTTTATATTGTGCTCACGTATCTTCTCTATTAATTCCTCATGCTGTCTTCTTTCTGATTCCCTTTTACTATTATTTACTATTATTGCTAGCCTCGAGTCAACTTTAATTCAACCCGCCCTTGAAGCCACCTGTGTATATGTACATTTCTATCGTACAATTTCTATCAAGAGTCTAGCTTGCGTTCTGTTATGCTCAGTTGGTGTCTCGAATGACTTCTCATCCGTTGAAACGGATGCGAATCACCTACTCCGTTATTTCTCAATGTCCTTGTCTCTACCTCCTTCACCGCCGTTTGCGTTTCATCCAGTGTTCTCTGTTTCACCGACCTTTTCGTTAATCACTCTGCTCCGATCCACCATCTAATTTTATCCTCCATCCTACCGGTAATCTATCTTCAAGACTTGCTACCCCGTTTTCAAATGAATTCTGTTATATCCTACTCGTAGTATTTCCTATATTTTATAACATATAAAACGTATCACCCATTCGATTGGTTATTCACTCCTCCATAATTTCTACATCTATTTCATGACTTATACACGTAACACTTTTAACAATATTCTATTCACTTTCTTTCAACACCACTACCGTGCTCATTATCTCTATTTTATCTTCAAGCTCATCATTTGTACTCTTGAATCGTTCAACTGTCTTCCACTTTTAAGATTCTGTCTTTTGGATACATAGTGTAATAGTAGGACACAAAAATTAATTCATTAGAAGCACTTTCATATTAGCATCACAGATCATAGTTTAACAGCTTTGCTTATAAACAGGTCACGAGCCAGTGTTACGATGACAATAATAAACTTTACCATAAAAAAATGATGAATTTTAGACTTACTACGAGTGTTGCGTTCGTGAACTAGACTGTTCCTCATAAAGCTAGAGAGGGATTTTAATAATTCAGTCTTAAGAAACACGACTAGTATATGCAAACGAGAGGGATAATATTTAATTCTCTAAAGTAAGTTGACATGGATTTCGGGGGTGAGATTTACATATAATCTGAATTATATCGTTCCTCCGCTTGGTCCTCCACTCTTTATTGTTCTCAGCATATGTGACATACTTAATAAATTTATATAATCCCCTATTCTCTAACCACCTGCCATCCTATCTGCCAGCAACTGATTAACTTGCCTGTAATCAATTTCATCTATTGCTACAGGTCTTTGTTTATCACTTGTCCATCCAGTTCTATTGTTTGTCCTCGTCTCACATTGTATCGCAACGCCTGTCCCAAGTCCAAAGGTAACAATCCCAAAAGTACCTGCAATGCCTTCATGGAAATACTTCTATACCCTCCACTAATGCCCTACAGTCTTTGTACTTGTATTATAATTACTCTTTCCCACCAAACACACACAATAACCAATTATTTGAAGTAAAACTCCTTTATACAAACATTTTAACTCTTTTTTACCTATGATAAATTTGTCCATTCCTACTTTTGCAGATTATAATGTACTTTTCTAACTTCTGCAGTAATATACTCTATATGATTTGTGAATGTAAGTCGCTCGTCCAGCATTACTCATAGATATTTTAACTGTCGTTCGAATAGAAGTCGTCAGTCCCCTATTTTTACTATTGAGTACCTCGTCCTATTGTACGCTATCACAATCACCATTCCCTTTGTCTTTGTTCTCGAAACAGTCAATTTCCGTTGTCTTTTCTATAAATTTTGCCATGAGTCTTCTATCTTCTTCCTACTATTTTCGAATACAAACAACATATCATCGGAATACGCGGAAATTTCTTCTCCTTCATCTTCCAAATCTCGTAGTAACTCATTTAACAAATCATTCCAGAATACAGGCCCAGTGATACTCCCTTGTGGACATCCCACATCCATCTTCCGTATTAGTCTTTGTGTCCCGAATTCCAGCACCGAATATCGTTCATCGAAATATGTCCCAATTAATCGCTTCAGGTTATGCTTTGCTTTTCCAAACATTGTAATAACTCCGCCAGTCTACATTGTCGATTGCACTTTCGAAGTCAATAAATATTAATAGTACATAATTTGTCCATTACTCCGTTCTTCGTCGAATCATTTTAGTAACAGCGTCAGGGATGGAGGAGTAAGAGATTTCGTAACACTATCGCGAAATGACGTAAAGACTGTTATATTAGTATTAACGATGACACGATTTGATTGAATCCAAGCCCAGAAATTAGAACTTTTGGTGCACCAACATGTTTACATAGTACATTTAGTACATTGACATGTTCAGAGTAGAATATTATTTTGTGTCCGTTCCGTTATCTTTAGAGGTCGGTCCGCATACCGTCAGACCGGCAACCTCGCCACAACGTTCATATAAACAGCCATCTATATTTCTATAACCCGTAATTCCGAAATTTCAAAATAATTGAAAATTGAAAAAATCTACTGGGCTTGTAAGTCAGTTACAATGACATTAAGGAAAATATTTGAAAATTTATTTTCTAAGAATATTAGATATATAAATGAAGAACATACGTTAAGAGTGATTTACTCTGTTTTAATACATTTTCGTCTCATATAGGTATAAAAATGTGGGAAAGTGCTTACAACGCTACATCAAACCCTTTTGAAATTACTCAAAATCACTTTTTCAGAATTATGACTCTTAAAGCCAAGGGAGACTCTACAATGCCCTTATTCCAAAGCCTAAAAATTCTTCTGTTAAAATATCTATTTATCAAACCAAACAATATTTAAAACTATAATGTCTTTATAGGGACGAAAACCGTTAATTAGCTACCAAGAAATACAAAAATTTGTGAAAACGATGCTACTCAATCCTCCCCCCCCCCAAAAAAAAATTATTAAAGTTTGCTTCTCGACCAAACACAAAGCACCTGTTAAAAGTACATCAATAGGGCAAACAAACAAGTAAATACAAGATCAAGTAAATTTTAAATGAATATTTTGTTGGTTATTTCTTGGTTTTTATATTTTACACGCCATTCCTTTAATTATACTGCTCACGTACAACTTCACCAAAACATAAATTTCTTTATCTCATTTATAAACATTATTTCAATTTGTTTTTATGTTTTTTTCTGTTAAGAGATTCACAAATGATATAAAATTGCATTTTTTGAATGAATACAATTTTTTAGACAAGTATAGCTTTTAAACTAAAATTAATTAATTATTTAGTTGTATAAGAGCCTCAGAGACCTAAAATGCAGAAGTAAGCCACCTAGTTCATTTGACAAGAACAGATTGTTCCAAATGAAAAATTAATTTTAATTTTTTACTTGTTCTAGCCACAAAATGGCTAGATTTTCTAAGTTCTTTTCCTATTTTCTATTTTTTAATGTATGATTTAACACGTATCTTTTCTTTCTTATTCTTATTTATAAAAGAAAAACTAAATACTTTTACTGTACATAATAATGTTACATTAATAAATTCATAATTTTTTTAATTCAATATATTTAATAATATGACTTTTGCAGAGTATACATATCAAAAGGTCGAGTTAAGAAATTAAATGAAAAAGATAATAAATAAAAAAAAGCAACGAAAAAGATGAAAATAAGATGACTATGAAAGAGTAAGATACCCCATTCAAAGCATTAAAAAGGAATTAAAATTAGGGATGAATTTTTTTTACCCGATAACCTGTGACACATTATGTGACGTATTGCCATAAATATAAAAGACCTTACCCCGCGTGCTTACTCTTTTTTTGTATTATGAGTATCTCTAACATTTGAACAATTGAAATTTGGTTTAACTATCACAGAGATGAAGATGGATTTATTACATTTTGTTTTTTTCTGGAAGGACTTAATTCATTTTAGTTGAGAAAATAATGTGAAAGATAAGACTTTGAGGACGTCTTTTGAATTTGGATTTTCGTAATTTTTGTACATGCCGTAGAGATTGACCTATGGACTTACTCGTTCATGAATAAGTATTAGAGACATGAACTTCTTGACGGGTTGTTGCTCTTGTATAGCAGAATATATGTTTAAAAAAACAAATTTTTCGAATTTTCCGAAAAGCGTGCATTGTTATGGAATTTGTATTTACAAATGGTCGTGAACGAATATATTTGATTCTTTTTGGCACCATTTTATAATGCAGAAAATGGTATTTAGAATATCCAAACTCACCCCCCCCCCCNACTGACATGACTTATCCTAATATACACGTTATAGACATCCGCCCCCTCTACGGACCGCACTAGAAAAACAAAAAGTGTATGACCCAGTTCCCCCCCACCGGAAACTTTCCTTCCCCAAGACATCTAACTTAATGAATACAATTCGAATTCTTTCTCCTCCCCCCCCGTTATCCTTCACCACCCAAGACTTCTAGGGCAGTGTATGGGTCGGAATCGTATCCCCCAAGACCTTTAAGGCAATGTGTATGGGCCGGAATATTGGCTCCCGGAAATTTTACCCCCTTTCCCGAGAAAAATACGAGACAAAGTGTACGTGTTTTCATAGCATAACACCAATCCCTAGCCAACTCTGACACTCTACGCGATTTTCTAAGTAACGAAAAAACTGGCATTATCACGAGTAGATAACCCCTTTGAGAGGCAGAAAAAGATGCATCCTTGAGGATTATTTCGAGTAAATTAAATGACATATGACGATGAAAGTGATGATGTTGGATATAAATGTATCGTCGGAGAAGTATCTTCGTGAAAGTTGCGTGTGAGCTTAGTTACGTGAAAATAATGTACGGATGTATTATTCCTCTCAAATTGTTCTACAAGAAAGTACGCAACAATACGTGCTTACGTAAAAAGTTACGCGCGTATTACCAAAGAAATTATATTCAAAATAGACGACATTGAAGGAGTCATGTGAACGTTGTCGTTTTCCTTGTCCCACCTAGCGGACTACCACCTACATCACCACAGCTTGACCCTCCGCTGCGCAGGTAGATAAGTTGAATCGTCTGAGTTGTAATGGCACTAAAAAGCTTCTTTTCACAAAGGTTCCCGGTCCGCGAAACACTAAACGTCATAGAACAACAGCTTGGACAGTGAGGCTTACCGTTGGAGTGGGCTAAACTGACTGAATTTTGTCCTAACTCCACTGTTTTCCAGTTTGATGGTAAATTTTACTCCCAAGTAGGAGCTGCTATGGGTTCACCCCTTTCTCCTGTCATTGCCAACATCTTTATGGGAGCGTTTGAAAATGAGGTTATAGAAAATTCTTTATTAAAACCTTGAGTTTGGTTGCGATACGTGGATGACACCTTCGTCATATGGCAACATGGACGAGAAAATCTTAACAGATTTTTGGATTTCATCAACATCAAATTCACTATGGAAATTGAATCCACTGGCCAGTTGCCGTTTTTAGATGTTTTCGTAAAAAGGAAGAATGACGGCTCCCTTGCGCATAGCGTTTACCGCAAGGCAACGCATACCATTATTTGAATGCTGAGTCACACCACCATCCAGCTATCAAACGTGGTGAGTTAAAAACTTAGTCACCCGAGCCAAAAACGTGTGTGACAAAGAGTTTAGACCAAGAAATGGAACTCTTGCGTGATACTTCCCGCAATAATGGCTACAACAACTAGGCCATAAACAATGATCTCAAATCGCATCGTTCGTTCGGAAGATAAAGAAAACCGCCTTACGCCCATATGTGGAAGGAGTAACTGACAAGGTTGATAAAATTCTCAAGAGACATGACATAAGACCTGTCTACAGCGCCCCTGAAAAGTTAGGCAAATCTCTTGTTAAAGCTAAAGACAAGCTACCCCCCCCCTGGCGTCGGCCGGCATTTACTCCATACCTTGTAAATGCGGTCGCGAATACATAGGGGAAACCGGACGAACTGTGGAAGAGAGAATGAGGGAACACATTAGACATTTCAAATATGGAAGGACAACCAAGTCAGCCATAGCCCTCCATGCGATAGAGGCGGGGCATGATTTTAATTTTGATGAAACTCGGATAATTACTAAGGAGGATCGTTGGTGGCCCAGACGGATCAAAGAAGCCATAGAGATTGCCAGAACACCTAACAATCTTAATGTTGACAGTGGCTTGATCTTAAGCAGCGCCTAGAGTTGGGCTCTAACTCCCCCCGAGCGCTCCGCTTCACTCGGTCTCCAAGCGCAGAGTGACCCCCACACCCGCCCCACCCGGTTCCGCTCCGCCCCGCGCTGATTGGCCGCCGCGCCCGGCCAATCATGGCGTAACCGCCCAACCCAGTCTACATAACCGACGCGAAACACGTTCGACCTCGCAGAGCAGGACAGCGACTTAGGTCTGTACGACTCTGACATTACCCTGAAGAAGGTCACAGCACGATGGCCGAAACGTTGGTAGTTACATCTACTAAGACGCGGTTTGTCCCGGACAAACAAGCTTATAAGAATATTATCATTGCCAGACTGTTTGTAGTCAAACAAGTTCAAAATCTTGGCAGTGTTGTGTACATTAACTCTGTCTAGCCCCATTCTAGTCTCGGTTTTTCTCCAATTTTCCTCCGAGTAGAGGCGTGTTTTCCCTAGACGGGAATGTCATTCAATACATATTATTAATCTCGAAGTTTTACTGCACATAATGTCTAGATGCATTTTGCAATAATGCATGGATAACAGTATCTATTTATTGAATAATTTCTTAATAATTATAAAATCCGCCACTGCCCTCGCGTCTTCGATGGGATGGTTCTTTGCTTGTTTCAGGAGAGTAACTTAGTTTATTCTCCCCCACGTAGTCATACGTAGTTTGCAACTACTTTTTTCACAATAAAATTTATTTACTTATTTATAGATCCCAAGTGTTTTGACGCTCTAACATACATGGTAATAAATGATTTTGTGATTACTAATCATGCTACATTACCAGGTAGATATTTGTCAAGTATCGAAAACTCGACTTGACTATCTACTAAGCGCGCCTCTGTTTTACTGTTTCAGAAGTGTATATATTCTGAGTCTTGTGTTATTAGTTTCCAGGATTTTGAAAACCTCCAAGTTGCTATAAATTTTACTTTAGTAGCCGCATAGAGACAATATATTCAAAGCCGATTTTTAATATGAATATATTTTCCCGATCCGTATATTCGGCTATTAACAGAAATAAAGGTAGGCTTAACTATACGCCATTTATCAAATAAAGTTGTTGAGTATTAGATTAAAAATAAGAAAAATATTAAAAATAAGAACATATATGAACTGTCAAGTTATGACGTGACATTTATTCATCTAAATATTTCGTTCAATCATTTTTCCTGATCCAGAAAAATAATGTTAGCTTCATCAATATATTGTAACGTACCGATCATTTATTGTTTATTTATTTTTTATTTAATTCATTCATGACGTGGGTTCGTGAAAATTACAACCTATTGAGCCAATGCAAGTCCAGATTCCCTACTTATGGAATAAAAGAACTTAACATGAGACAATTTACATTTATTCACAAAAAGAAACATGAAAATTAAACACACAATACTGAGAAAACTACTCCCCAATGCATTCACACATTCATACTGAGTAAAATTATTTTTCCTGCAAAATATTTGTACAGGTCACTAAGCGCGTTAAATTATTTTCTCTGTGTCTTAATGACCACTGTTTATGATGTAAGTAAAGTCAGTTAGCACAGAGTTCAAAAACAGAAAATGCTACTTTTTTTAAAATTAATTTTCCAAAATACAATATCACCAATTTTCGGGATTGTTATTTGAAAAATACCTAAATGCATTGAATTTTCATTGGTAAAAATTTGATCCTTTTCCCCCCCATAATTGACAGATATAGTCAACTACATAAAGGTATTATATTTCACGATTTATGTAGGTTTTCAAAATTCATTATTATTCGTCTTATGAATTCTATTCATAAGCAAAACTCAATTGAATAATTGTGTTTTCAAATTTTCAGTAAAACTATATTTGAGTAGTAAGAAAAAAGTAGAATATTATGAATTATGTTATAAAATAAAATCTACTTAATTTCTTACGTTAATTAGTTTTCTCTTGAAATTTCATGGAAAGCTTGAAACTAATTTTTTGTCCTCCCGCACACGTATTAATTATGTACCATACATTATTAGTGAGTGCGCACCGACAAATGTTGATGCCGTAACTGATAATCTTCAATTTCGCGTAGATGAATCACATTCAATTTGAAGTAAAACGTTCAATAATGATCGAATGTCAATGAAGTACAAGCTCAGTATTGTTGGTTAAACTAAGTACTGGATTTCAGGCCCATTTTTCACTTGAAATATTCAATTCGCCGTAGTTTTGTGTGAGCAAAATGGCCGGGATTAACGAAGCATTTTCACTGGAAATATAAAAACTATTTTTTCGCAAGAAGAAAATTACAAGACAGTTGAGAGTTTTTCCTCAAGATAACTGTTTTTATTTCAATATAGATCTAAAACTGAGGTTAGTTCGGTGTGTACTAATCATGAAAAAGTGTTTTTAACTTTTTACGAGCAAAGTATGAAAAGTTTTTGTGATCCTTAAAAAACATTCTTCGTTGATTAAGAAATCATTGTGGAGTATCACATGTGACTTCGCAGTTCAACATAATAAAGAATTAAAGAAAATTCATTATATTTTCAATGAGCGATTTCAATGATACTGATTCGACGTACAATGCAAACAGCTGATATTTCACTTCCAGAAAAAACTATTGATAATTCAATATTTACTTTCATTTGTGTATGCAAAATACATGATTTTGCAGAGCTGCATTTCTGAATAGCATTAGAACCCATTTTAAAAGTAAAATGTACACCCTCGGTTATCATATGTGATATGAATATAGATTTGAATAAGAAAATTTCACAATCTGAAATTTACTTATCCTTAATGTACAATTACCTATGGCATTATTTCTTCAATAAATGGAAATACTCAAATTACTCCAGGTTTTGTCTCTTGAATATATATTGTAATTGTAAGACACAAAATTTACTGATCGAGGAAGTTAGTAATACTTGCAGAATTTAATTACTTCATTGTCCAGTTTATATTCTTTTGAAAAGGGATTTTGCTCCACCGTCGTTCTGCTCCACGCTTACTCATATGTAAGCAGTTAAGCATTTTTTTTCTGTAAACTCCATTCCTTTAAATTTGTAAATTGTGTTTTCAGTAAGTCTTAATACAAGGTCTTTCTGCTTCATTCCCGTCATGTTGAAGAACGAATCATTATGGTGGCCCATGAAAGTCTGGCCGGGTTCAAGTATGTAGGAACATGCCTGTATCCGACGTGGTTCGTTCTGCATACGCACACGTGTACAGAGACATACCTATCAATGTTTGGCTTAAACGTACATGTAACTAAATTACAAAAGAATAATAGGAATTCGACGGTCGTATGGAAACGATGCTCTCCATGCTATTCTCCTCATTAAACGTAAGAAGCATCTGCGGATGGTGTTGAGAAATAAGAAATAATAGCAAAAAATCTTAACCCCCTTATAGAATGTATTAAAATATGAGGAAAAGATTTGGCGTTTGAGTCCGTATTGGATGACGTTGTCTATATTTTCGTGGAGGACGAATATGAGGTGATTCATGTAATGCTTAGGTAATAGTTTTTGTGAAGGAAATGTGTTCTTTAGATATGGAAGTTGCCCATGATTCCCTTCCCCGTCAGCAGTCAGGAACCAGATCCCGGTACGTAGATGAATAGGCGACGACAGGTCACGACATTTCGATAGCAATTACCCATTTTATTTATCGTATTGGTATACGGTAGCATTGTCACAATTCTTCTTGTACCTATTGTTTTGTATCTCGAAATCTATCACACTTTTTACCAGACGTACACCTTTATCTTCGATCGATCAATACATGGGAAAGTACTTTATACATACAATAACAAATATCCATTGAAATTTCTCAAATGAGATTGCATGAAACAGAACTACGGTGTTTGTTAGTGAAGTTGGTAGAATTTTCTAGAAATTATATCACTGCAAAGAAGAAGAATTTCATGAGGAAATCCGTAAGTATGCGTAGCACGTAAAAATCTTAGTTCGTAAAAAACTTCTGATGGTTTCCGCGTAACACAGATCGCACAAGTTTACCTGAGAAAAATATTAGTCACTTCGTCAACTTTACTAAAAAGAACAGCATAAAATTGTGTAACAAAACGTACTTTTTGGACATGCATAGCATACACTGAATCATTACTTCCAATAAGCTCAAACGAATTCTTAGAATTATTACATCAGCAAATAAATATAACGTTTCAAGAAGATATCGCGATTAAAACATGTGCATGAATCTTTTATTTAAAACCAATAGCATATTACAAAATTCTAAATTACAAAATAATCATGCAAATATTAAAATACGGAAGCATACAGATTAAAATACTTGAACATGTATTCAAACATGTATTGGGAAAAAACGAGAAGTTGGTTCAGTTTACGCAACATGAGTCAAAAAGGGGTTAAAAACACCTAAACACAATTGCAGAAAAAATGTTTTATAAATAAGAAAAGTTAACTTGTTTATTCGAGACAAAGAAACTTACATTTTTGAAAGCATCGTGGCGCGACAACAAGCACGTAGACTTCCAAACATAAGATTCAACACTATGCTTAATAGACGAAATTGTACGGGATACCCGGCCACCTTCCTTGCGCACTAACAATGACACACAAGTTTGTCGATCAAAGTACATATTGAGGCAGCAAATTTGCTGTCCATGTCACTACATTCAGATACATAGGTCCTTCCGAGATCATTATATGCCAAAAGCATTATTTCCGTAACATAAAATAATGGATAATTGTGATTTTGAAAACTACCCCCTAATTGGAGAGCTTAAAGCACTTTTCTCAATAATTATTTATGCCTCTTTTGTAGGAATTTTAGTGGGGATTATACTTTCATATATATATC
>NNCF01129428.1:333193-349800 GCA_002313205.1 Laupala kohalensis
TATATATATATATTCTCAAAAACCGAATCGTTTCGCGACAAAACTAAAATCCGCGAAAGGGTACATTACGGGTGGGGTTTAAAGGTTTAGTAAAAATTTTATAGCTGCTAGATGGGCAGTTTTGGACCACACCCTGGCGTTACTACAGAAGATGAAATTTTCAGGTGTATGTTTGTGTGTTTATATGTTTGTGTGTTTGAAGCTACAATAGTAGAGACTATAACGGCATAATCGCTATCGAGAGATCTTTCTCTAAAACGAGTTATTAACGGCAATGTCTCTATTAACGACAATTCTCATTGGAGCAAGAATTATAATGCATTTAAACTGCTATAGTTAATAAGATTCCGTTTTTAATCTGGTCGTTCGTAGGGTCTCTTACTCTACTACAACGATGTTTCTACGAGCACTTCTGGTCAAGTGCGAAGGTTTTCATTTACGCCATTAGCGTACAAACACTATTTGAGATATTGTCTGGTTCACACATTGAAACTTTGCGTATCGGTCGCCAGATTATATCACTAACTGACGGTCACACAGATTGGATAAAATCACGCGAATTTTCAATTGCATTCAAAATTTGATTTCTGACATTTACATGAATTCCTAGCAAAACTATTCAAGTAGTTTCAATAAACAAATCCTCTTTTGGATCTGGAGGCCACCAATGTTTTAATAAATAAATTTTTAGCAGGTGTGAACAGATTCCTGGTGAATTATGTCGTGTGGCGCGTTTAATGCCAAGCATGTGATGTACTTCATTTACGTTTAAATCACCGGTCATTCGTGTAACGAATCGGCCACGGTCAACTTCGGGAATGTTAAATACTACGTTGTCCCCGACAGATGTTAGCTCTTTTTTTGAGTGTTTTAACACTCTTCTTGGTAGTTAAACTCAGCTTTATTGTGGGATATATTTCATTTGTATTTCCGAACTTTGTTCAAAAGCAAAATATTCACAACGCATTGTAGGCTAACTGTTTTGCCCAGATCGCGTTGTGGGTATTTAAAATTAGCGCGAAGACAGAAGTTTGAACAGGTGGTTGAGCAAGTGGATATACTCGCGACGAGATGTGGTTATATCATTTCGGATCATGACCGAACGCGTCGATAACGGACCGAATGCCCACAACGTGTCGTGGGTACGTCGCGTGTACACGTCGCGTCGTAGGAAAAAAATTCAGTAATTGACCGAAAACGGTCCATGATCGCAACACTTAGTGAAATATTTATTACAAAGATGTGAAATATGAAAGACGATGTGATCAATGTTGCCAAGGATCAATCAGAGACTGCTGTAATCAATCTTTTCACTATATTTCACTGGACAACCCATGTCTCCCGCTAACAAGTTTGCTTTATATTTCCTATATCGGACCAATCAAATCGTGAAATAAGAAGGCCATATCAGTCACCTAATCGTATTGTAAAAAGCATTTCATTTCTTCGTCCGACACGCGGCCTTTTCAACCAACCTCAACGAGAATATATTCATAAATGTCTTTTTTTGGCTCTAAATGGGCCAATGTTTTCATTGTTCTTAAAATTTGATATGAGATATAATTATCACAAAATTTATTTTTTGTCTTTCAGCATGGAAATTCTTAAAACTACCGTAAACACTTTTATATTCTCGGAATCAGTTTAGAACGGAAAAGTATTTTTTTCATGTTACGCAGTATTAAAATAACGCTATAATAATTTTACTTTGTCTTTTTTGGCAATTATTATTGTAAATATTATTCTATTATTTACTCTAGTCAACTAAAGTCAACTGCGTACATAAGGAAAAGCCGACAAAGAAACCCCTTTCCGCACTAGAAGTATACTTGGCGTTTCACACATCTTCCAAAGACACGCATCATTCAAAGACTTTCTCACTGACACCAAAACGTACCTTACTATACGTACACCTAATATAAAAATTGAAATCTTAAAATTTAATGCAATTGTATCCTATATAATACATAAATAAAGTATTTAAAGAAGATTTATTTTGTAATAAGAATATTATATTTACATGAATTAATTTACTAACTAAATTAGTTAACTAAGAACACCTGTCATATTTCTTTCATGAATATATCGCTAGATATTCCATGCATCATATCCCATGTCCCTCTTTCCGGACACCTGATCGCTTCTACTCATGTTTTCTCACTCTTCGACGCGCATTATTGACCTGTACGATGCCCTCATGAAAAATTAAAGAATCGAAGAGAACGCAAATAGGTCTTTTTCTTAAGTCTTCACAACGAAGAGTTTTCGAGTATCGAAAAGTGATAGTCCAGGCGTTTTCTGTATTGATTCGGAAAAAAATCGGAGTCAAGGTTTCCCTTCCGGAACTTGTTCACTATGACAGAAGTAAAGAATACAAGTTCCCAACTTTTCTGAGTCGTGGAAGTCTACGAGTCTCCATACCAGAAATAGCTTACTTTAATGTGCCTGGCATATTTCCGAAATTTTCGCAAGTGCCACCCTGAATCAATTTTTTATTTGCACCTTAAGATCTGCGAAGAAATTTTTGCTATCACTAAAATTCATCTAAACCCAACATTCAATAACACTATCATAAGATGAAAAACGTGTTTCCCTATTTCTATTTTAACTTCTTTCAGTACGAAACAAAAAATGAAATTAAGCTCCGAATAAAGATTTTAGGAAATAATCTCAGTTCCTCCGTGATGTATTTTGATTGGACGGGTAAAAATGTACCGAGGTCGAAAGGAGAGCAACGTGGACCCTATCGCGGCATGGACAGTCTCGTAATGCTCCTTGTCCGTGCGCGGTGCCGCGCCCGTGGAACTATACCTACATTGTTCAAGTCAATACAAGTTGGATAATCTGTTCTTTATCTTCTCTTCATATCGGTATCTGTGCTTCTGCTTCCACAATAATATTTAGTTATTTTTACTACTGTCAATAAAGTTATAACGCAGTTTGAAGAGGAAAATGAGAAACATTTTCCAACTAATTTCCGCATTGAATTGAGCATATGAACGCGTTTGAATTGAGGATACGAACCTAAAAATCAAATAATATTAGTTGGTATTAAAATCATTATTAAATGAGTCTTAAACGAGTCATTAGGTATTCGTGTGTTCGAAATTGAAAATCCATATCCTTCACCCTCAACCAATTGAAACTGTAGGTACTAGCTTCGAATGTTCTCCGCTATTCTTCGGTCGGAGGGATAGTTCATAAATCGAATTCACTTTTCAACGACACGCGGGCATTTTTTTCACGATTACAATGGTGTAAATTAGTTGCATTACATTATAACCATTCACATATACATGGTAAATAAGGAAACTATAATACAGCAACCAAATACGGAAGTCACGACGTGAGACTTTTTCTGACATGCAAAATCGTCAATGGCATACGCACGGATATGACGGGCATGTTAGTCGTCCTATCCAACGAACTTTCACCCGAAATAGGATCTTCCTAAGATATGTAAGGAGGAAGCGAACTTCTGTAGGGATTGTGGTGAGGAAGGGCACGTGCATCACGATTGCGGAAAGAGAAAAAAAAACACCGAGAGAATGCGTGAACTGTAAAAGAACAGGGAATAGAAGTGATCACAGTACAACAAGTTTAGACTGAACAGAATAAAAACGAGCACAGGTGGTAACGTGCAACACTGGGGGAATAAATTTAATTGTCAACATGTATTGCCGTCTTCAGGAAGATGTTTGTGTCCATTTGGAGAAGCTGAAAAATATACTGCTAACACACCGTGAAAATGATATAATTTGCCTCGACAGTAACGCACGATCAAGACTATGGGGGGATAACAAGACAAATAGACGAGAAATGTATGGAATAATTCATATTGATGAATAAATTGGAAGTGCATAATTGGTATGGGGAAATTACATTTATGGGGGCGCATAGAGTATCGTCAATAGATTTAACTTTATCAACGAAATTAAAATATGGAAAGATTCAGAATTGGAGAACGATGCAGGGTTTAAAGAGTGATCATACAGGAATGTTTTGAGTATATCTCACATAAGAACTGCAACTACCAACGATAGACAGAGTAGTAAAGTGGGATACGATTAAACAAGATAATGAAGAAAGAAATAAAACAAATAAGGGGACAGGAAGACAGGTGAGAAAGTCGATAAACTGCAACTAGGTTTATTACGATTGCAAGAAAAGCATATTCAGAAAAGAAGAGGGTTTACAGGACAACGATGTGGACTAAAGAAATAACTACGCAGTGAAATTCTACAAAAAGGGAGGGAAAAGAAATTTGAAAAATCCGCGATTATATCGTCCAATTTCACTAATGCCAACTTTAGGAAAAACATGACAAATGGGTAGGGCAAGAAAATATGAGTCACTTAAAAGAAAAAAACAAACAAATTCACGACGGTTTGGTTCCAGAAAGGAAAAGAGCACAGAAGATGCGATGAAACAGTGTTTAGAAGATGTAACTATGCGGAAAGAAAAGTACTGTATCTGCATATTTCTCGACATATAGAAAGTTTTCGACCCGGTAAACTGCTATATATTATTAGAAGAGTATAAAACAAAACAATTGTTAAATTATCTATTCAATATATTAGTTACACATTTCCAGCATAGAATACTGTTCTTTAAAATCGGAGGACAAAAAAAGATAAGAGAAATGACTAAGGAATGCCCGCAAGGATCTTCAACGGGACCAATTCACTGGATACTGATGATACACAGAATAGATACAAAAGGATGTACGAGTAAATTAGTTGCAAATTCGGATGATCTAGTTTTGATTATAAACGGAAAATTGAAGAAAAGACGTAAAAGATTTTACGAAGTGTGGATAAAATTTGTGTTGAGTCAAAAATGAGTATTTCAGAAGCAAAAGCAAAAATATTATGGTTCGAAAACACAAATTAAGGAGAGATACGATAATCAAATTACACGGGAAGGAAGTTGCGGTAGTTAGAAGTGAAAAGTATCTTGGGGTTGTTCTAGACGATAAATTATTTAATAAAGATGATTTGTATGCAGTAGAAAGATCAAGAAAGTTATACTACAGTCTGTTAGGTATTGGATACAATAAATTTAATATAACAAGCGAAGGCGTCATACATTTGTATAAAGGGGCAGTACGTCCAATAATGTGATACGGATGCAGGGTAAGGGGGAACATAATAGTAAAAAAGGAGTATGAGCGATCACCTCGGTAAGTGCAACGACAGTGTTTGCGGGGGATAATAGAGGGATATTCCACAATGCCTACTGATACATAGGATGTGTTAACAGGAATATTACCCTGTTATTCAGAAATAGGTATTTAAACTAAGTTTTCTGGGAAAATGGGAAATTGATTTATGGGTTTCATGACAGATGAAATTCATATCGAACCGAATCTTTACTGTTAACCAAGGAAGCATAGTTGAATTTCCTAATTTGAAGAGGATTGCTTCGAGTGCACCTGTTTTATTACAATTTCCAGTCTGTTGTCTGTGGTTACTGGAATCACGAGATATTGAAAAAAATGAAATGTTAGGTTTGTAAGGGTAATCTAACTATTATTGAACCAAGAAACTAAAGGTGTACATTATTTAATAAAAGGAAAAAGTATAGTAACATTGCGGTACATACGATCTGGTGTAGTGAATATGGTTCTTTACAAATGTAATTGTATCAATATTGTCTAATGACTCGGAGAGACTTCTTAAGTGCAAAATCAGAGATAATTAGTTTACAAGTTAACGTGTACTTAATCAGTGTGTTTGAATTGCCATCCTAGGTGGCCACTTTTTTGGAGGAGGTGTGGTAAAACTGTTTTTTATCTACTGCTACGATGTACAGCAGCGATTCAGTGACCAAACGGATACTGATTCTGCTGCGAGTCTGACAAAGAAGATAAGGTAAGTCTTGCATTTTTGTCTACATTTTGTCAATAATTATATAGTATATTGCATTTAGCAATGTTACTCGGCAACCATTAATTGTTTCTGCAATGTTTATACAGAAGCAGGTTGGGGAATAACTATGTCATCTGCTCTCGTGATGTCCACAACTTGGGAAATAGGAGTGGGCCGGATTCATACTGTGACGTAATTTTTTGGTATATCAGTAAATATCTTTGCCTCTTCCACAAACTTTGTTCCCACAGTCTCTCCTTACCGCTGTAAGACGTATGTTATCATGCAAGAATGTTCTCTTTTCTCAATGTACGAAGAGTTTACAAACTTACAGAAATCTCTTAAATTGCGATGAACCACACCACCAGGTAACAGATTAATTATGTTACATTGAATGAATAATGTTACGTTGAATTATGTTACTAATATCTACATCATCTCAGTTGGAAGCGCATCAGTGCGCTAAGCTGAGGTCCCGACTTCCAATCTCGGTCCCATTTTCACTCAAAGTAACACAATTGATAAGAGTTTCTTCAGAAGATTAATATTACCCTCCTACTTCCAGACCACTATGAGAAGCACCTTTTCACAGCAGAACTAACTTCAATTATGGACTCTATAGTAGGCCGCCGACGTGGATAATTTCCACTGTATCCACACTATTCGTTGAAAATGTATGTACCCCGTTCTGGCACTACTTATGAATAATTTATGCACATTCAAACTAAAATTATTTTGCACGTGCTTTTAGGTCAAATTCCACTCCATGCACACTGTTTGATCCGAACTATGAACGTCAGATGAACCTTCAACTCTCTCATACGCATCTTTTGCACTCAGAATGACCACTAAATTTTTACCAGGGTACCTGTATGCCTGAAGATATAATATATAACAAACGAAAATACCTGCATAGTTCTATATTCCACCACTGAAAAATTATGAAATTACGTTAAAAGTTTCAAAGAAAAAAATGTGTTTACTTTGAAATTTTGAAAAAGAATTCCTGATCGAAGTTAAAATATATAACTTTTTTCTTAATGCCGGAAACTACATGCTAAAATAGAATGCATCGTGTAAGTGATGGCGTATAGGAGTTGCATTGCTTGCAAGTTACATCATGTGCGAACGGCCAAAGAGACAAATGAATTTGCAAAATTGAACACATGAAGTGGTATAGTTTCACAAAAATAACGTGATCTAGAATATTTATAATTTGGAAATGTAAGAATTGTAACTATTACATACATACCTGAAATATCTAATGATGTAAGGTGGGGAACTTTGTCCACCGCCTTAAGAAAATATGCGACTTTTGAACGCACGGGTGTGAACATGTCAAAAGGATGATTTTCTTTCTCATCTGATATATCTAGCACTCTCAACTGATGCAGGTCTAAAACAACAGGTATAATACTCTCACAACTAGATACCTGAAAATGAGCAAAAATTAAAATACAAGTCAGCAAAAAAGTACGAACGATTTCCATTTGTAACTACGATCCGTACCTTCAAGTTGTACATGGTAAGACTTTTTAGTCGATTTCTACATTTCCTCAGAGGACGAATATCATCTACACGGGTGCAAGATATATCCAAACTCTCCAGGTGAGGTAAATCTTCAGCAACTATTTCTAATCCGTGGCGATTGAATTCTGTACAGCTCACATTTAGGGATTGCAGGTTCCGAAGTTTTGAAAGAGCGACAACCACACAATACCTTGAAAACAAAATACAATTTTTATCCTAAAAATTCTTGGTTTAAGTTTGTGTGTCGTAAGTTGGCGTGCTTCGTACGTTCCAATCAGTAAAAAATAATTAATTCTGAAAATACTTTTTAATCGATTTCATTGTACCATATTAGACTAGATTCATAGAGTATTGACCTAAAACAGAGAAAAGCAGAAAATGAGATTCAAACGCAGGTCTTTCGGCCGAGACACTGGGTTGATTATGTATTAATAAAACGAATAAATTCATAGAGGTTGAATATTACATTTTCCCACAAGGGGCTTCCGAAACACGCCTCTCTGTCTCAAGTAAAGGAGATGAAAATTGACAAGGGTTTTGTTGTATTTTTAGATAATTATATTTATTATTATTTTTACTCTTTTTATTACAGTAAAAAGTATTCAGCGCATTTATTTACCTTTATAGCACACTCTATTGAAGTGATACGTTCTGACAAATTCCACGAGATACCTCGTTTACTATACACAACCATTGTTAATTAAATAGATATACTGGAGGGTGTGCCCCTCCATTGTATTTCATAGATCATATTTCATACGACATAGAGCAACTAGCTAGTACTCAGTTTTTACATCTCCCTCTCCTTAAGGGCCCCAGCGACCATACAAATAATGACAGCTTCACCCGCCCGCTTACAGATAGCTCTACCACTCAAAGCATATACAGGGTTGGGCAGGGAGGTATGGATGATTTGAAATAACACACTCTCATTTTTAAACGAAACTCAAAATTTATTTTTTTAATGTGTACCTTAGATGTTGCCATTACAAAAATTAAATTAAATTAAAATTAAATTAAAGAGGAAAAAATTGAAACATTGATTACGTACGAAAAATAACATCTGTTAAATGCTGTCCGTTTTTGTCCATACACTCCTGTAGACGTTGTGAGAAGTTGTCCATACTCCTCTGAAGCATTGCACGTGGTACTGCTCGAATTTCTTGTGTTATTGTTTCACTCAGGGCTTCAAGTGTACGTGGTTTGTTTATGTATACACGTGCTTTTAGGTAGCCCCATAAAAAATAGTCACAAGGTGACAGGTCCGGTGACCGAGGAGGCCATTCCACATCTCCACGCAACGAAATGAGGCGCCCAGGGAAGGTCTGCCTCAAAAATTCCATAGCTGCTCTCGATGTATGGCATGTCGCCCCATCTTGTTGAAACCATACTGTGTTGAGGTTGATACGTCGTCTTCTCAATTGTGGCAGAAAAAACTCACGCAGCATCGTTAGGTAACGATCTGTATTGACAGTGACGGTTCGACCGTTTTCTTGGAAAAAGTAAGGGCCAATGATGAAGTTTCGACTAACGCCACACCAAACAGTCAATTTGTCGCTGTGTAGAGGTTTTTCATGGAGTTGACGTGGATTTTCAGAAGCCTAATACCTAAAGTTCAGCTTGTTTACCACTCCTGACAAATGAAAATGGGCTTCGTCACTCATAATCAAAACAATATCATCAGTCATGTTTTCCACCATTGTTTCTGCAAATCTGAATCGTCTTCCGTAGTCGTTTTGCTGCAATTGTTGGACAACCATCAGCTTAAATGGATGAAAATGCAGGTCCAAATGTAAAATCCGGCGAAGTGATCGGTTCGACATGCGAAGAGCAAGAGCATGTCGCACAGCCGAACAACGAGGGCTTGCTTCAACTGCTTGACGCACTCTTTCAATGTTTTCCGGGGGTTCGTACCGTTCGTTCACCACCTCGTGCAGTTCCAGGTCTCAAGGAACCTGATCGTTGAAAGTTATTCACCCACTTCATTATTGTTTCAAACCTCGGAACACGACCATGACGACCAACGTTGAAATGATTCCGGAACCGTCTCTGAGTTTGAATGACGGAACGGCCCGTTTCAATAAAGGTGTTGTACACAAACACGCGATGCTCCATCGACCACGTCTCCATTGCTACTAAAATGGCAACTCATAACAAACAGATACCCCCACTCTTTATCCGCCAAGGTTATCCCCACCTTGCACGACGCCCCGTTCAAATCATCCATACCTCCCTGCCCAACCCTGTATTATTTTCATTCTCTCGTTTTTAAGGAATTACTATAAACTGTAATATGATTTTGGATAACAATACATGTTGCAACATGCCTTTTCACCTATGCACTTTTTAGTAAATACATTTTATATTACTTAAACACAACTCTCGCCAATTTATTATTATTGTGAACCCTCCTTGCTTCTGGAGTAAGAGCTCTAACACTAGTTTTTGCATGAGTCGGTCGAGTCGGTAGTGGGGCCCGCCGTATTTTCAGATGAACTGACAATACAAGCACGTAGTCCTAATTATGAACTCATCTATGAACTAAGAGGCAAACAATGCTTTTACTCTTATTTCAACGAAAAATTATTATTTTATTATGAAAGTATATTACTATATCTACTCAAGTTAATATAAAATTATTATATTGTGAACAATAACAAGTACACAGTGTCTATTACTGGTTCTACAGCTATACCCATGTTTTTTGCCACCAGTGCATCTACAAGCATCGTCACCAAAGCCCTTTTCTTAATTTACTAAAGCATTACAGCAAATCAAAAAGAAATGTCCAGTTCTCAGTCTCCAGTTTCTTTAACCTGTTTGGCAGAAGTTATTCGAGAACTGGACTCCTACACTAAGGCACTCACTGAGCGGTACACAGTAATCATCATAGGAGGGGGGAACGATATTAACTTCGGAGGACATTTCAACGCTTCTGAACATGTACAAAAGCTAAAAACGGTCTCTCAACGCACAAACATAGCAGTCTATAGCCTGCCTCCCCGTTTCAACGTTCCATAAATAAACCAGGAAATTAATCTGGCAACCATCTCCCTAAAATATCAATTGGCAAAAACGAAAATCACATTTCTCGATTTGCAACCACACGTGACAGCCAAGGACTTTACCCAGCACGGTTTACATCTGAAACCGTCTGAGCAACATCACTTCGGTTCTCTCCTAGTAACACATCTGACCTCACATCATCCTCTCGTCCCTTTACCTATTCCTACACATCCTCCCGCTCCTACCTCATCACCTCCTCCTCCAACTTCCTGTGCTCCTACCTCAAAATCACCACCTCCTCCACCGCCCTCTCCTCGTTCCTCATCATCACCACCTCCTCCTATATCCACACCCATTTCTTCTCCTGCCCCCGTTCATTCACCAACTGCTTCCTACGTCCTCCTCTATTCCTAAATCCACATATCCTCTGCTCCCATACACACAACTTGCGCTCAAGAGTACGACGTGGTACTCAAAGGTGACAATCGTGATCAAGTGCGGGGTTGATCCGGAACCAAAAGCTGTGCCAAATTCAAAGTTTCCCTCCACAATAGAACTTCCGATTCCATTTCTCAAGAATCGCAAACTCTTTGCGAAATATTTCATCATAATGTCTAGTCCCTTTCAAACAAATTGACAGACATTGAAATTCTGGTACCCGAAAATCCATTGGATTTGCTATGCCTCACACAACATTGGCTTCCAACGAGCATCAACGATACTGCCATTTCTAATTATTATTTAGCAAGTACATACTATAGGCAAAATTTTAAAGAAAAAAATCCCCACGGAGGTATGTGTATCTACGTTCGTAATTATATTTTATCTTCTCCACTGCCAGGTAACGAGAACTTCAGCGTAGATAGTGTGTTCGAATTTTCTGCAGTTAATCTGACCGACACCGGTATTACTGTTTTGTGTATTAAAAGACCTCAAACAGATCTTGACATTTTTTTGGAACTTCCAAATTGTTTTAAAACAAATTACACATAAATAAACTACATCTATATTTGGTGGATTACGTTATATGTAATGACTTCAACGTCGATTTCCTGACTACATCCAACTCCGCACATTCATCAATTAATCGATTTAAAAATCTTGTCGACTCCTTCAACCTTATTACTGCAATTACTACACTCGCCTCCAGTTTATCTCAAACAATGCCATCATCAAACAGATTATCATCAACAATCAAATCTGGTATTTCTCTGAAGTGTTTATTGCCAGATACAGCAATCACCTTTCTCAAGTATTCACTATTAATAGTAAACTAAAACCACTTAAAATCTTTTACAGACTTTCAAGTGAGTTTCATGATACAAATCTATCCATATTTATAAATTATTTTACGTAAAGAAACATGGAAAGATGATTACAATTGCCAAAACACCCACGACCAATTCAATATATTTATCTCAATATTCCTAAAACATTACAACTCTAGCTTTCCCATAAAACGCAAGTAATTTAACACAAAGAAATACAATAGATGGATCACCCAAGATATAGGAATTTCTTCAAAAAACAAACGCCGTTTATATTATATTTCAAAACGCTATAACCAACCACCCGAATTCCATAATTATTTTCGTAAATATAAGACTATTCTCCGAAAAGTAGTCTATGCAGCTAAAGTTATGGAAATCGACAGGCATATACTAAAATCGAACAACCGGATGAAAGCCATGTGGAATATTGTTAACAATTACACGTCAACTTCTGAAAATCGCGAAGAAAATGTTTCTTTACTAAACGATGGCAAGATCGTGTCAAATCCTCAGGACATCGCAAGTTTGTTTAATTCTCACTTCTCAGAAGTTGGTAAAATAACGAACTCAATATATCCAAATCAATGTCCTCCAATTATTACCACCCACATACCCAATTCTATGTTCACTTCGGAAACTAACGCCAGTAAAGTTATCACACTCATCAGCTCATTAGAAAACAATTTTTCAACAGGCATAGATGATATACCCGAGTTTATTGTTAAATTTTCGTCCCACGCTATATTAAATCCACTTATATTTTTAATAGTTCTTTATCGGAAAAGGGTTTTTCCTAACACATTTAAGAGAGCTAAAGTGAAACCTTTACACAAGAAAGGAAACAAACTTAATATTAGAAATTACCGACCAATATCTCTACTATCCACTTTTTCAAAAATCCCAGAAAAATTGTTTTATACGTCAAAAAATAACATTCACTCTGACGATCAATACGGTTTTAGGAAATCTTTTCACTACTACAAACGCCATATTTTCTCTTTAAATGTTACAACATATCTTGACCGTGGAGAATATCCTCAGGGAGTTTTTCTTGACTTATCCAAAGCATTCAATGTAAGCGATCACGGAATTCTCCTTTCCAAATTGCATAATTTAGGCATTCGTGGAATTTCACATCAATGGCTAACTTCTTATTATAAAGATAGATATCAAATGGTCGAAATATCCTATACTAAAAATAAAATACTTCAGTGTTTTCTTTCTGAAACAAAGCCACTTACTTGCGGAGTTCCCCAAGGTTCAATTCTCGGCCCTATACTCCTTTTTGTTATTGTATGTGAACGACATGTCATCCTCCACATCAGATTGCGAAATGGTTCTTTTTGCTGATGACACTAATTTACTATGTAAACACGCAAACGCTCAAAACGTTTTGTCTAACCTTTCGACTTGGTTCCATGCAAATCGTCTCATTGTAAACACTGACAAAACAGTGTCTATGTCATTTCACAATACTAATACAAAATCTTTACCCCAGGTTTCTCTTTCTTTAAACGGAAGACAATTAAAAACTGCCACGAATACAAAATTCTTAAGTCTCCATATTCAAGACAACCTCAAATAGAATTGTCACATTGATAATCTTAATTCCCAATTAAGCAAACTGTGTTACGCATTCTGAATCTTAGTTAACGCAGTTAGTCCACGTATTTCCCGTTGCGTATATTTTGCAAACGTTTACTCCCATTTACGTTACGGCATTACCTTCTGGGGTAATTCCGTTTTTTTGTGGGGTTTTAGGGCTCGTCAACAGCGAGGTCATTAGAGCCCTTAAAACTTGTACAGGTAGGGAAAATGCAGTTACGCACTAGGGAGAGCCAACATGACTCTCCCCGTGTGTGGGACTCGCCGAAAGACTCAACCATACCCACTAAAAACCCTCCTGCATTACAACTCAAAACACAAATTCCAACATATCGCAGAACTTTCCTAAAAAACATTTTTAAAAAAAGAAGAGGAAAGAGGAAAATGAAAGATACCCTAGCCCTAATAGCGTCGGGATCGAAAAGAACAAGAGCTGACCAAGGGAGGTCAGAAAAGAGACAGGAAAGAGCATGGCACAAGTAAGTGGGAGCAATGCCAGACTCAGCTCCCGGCCCCGTGTTCGCCAAACACGTACTTACTAGATGTAAGTCCCCTGGGGGAAGAGGAAAATGAAAGATACCCTAACCCTAATAGCGTCGGGATCGAAAAGAACAAGAGGTGACCAAGGGAGGTCAGAAAAGAGAAAGGGGGGTAATTCCGGTCAAAGCATTCAAACTTTCAGAATTCAAAAGAGGATAGTTCGGATAATTTGTAAATCTCAGCTCTTGTAAACCTTTATTCAAGGAATTAAATATCTTAACACTTTCCAGCATTCATATTTAGGAAACAGTCGTGTTTGTTAGGACCGAATTACTGAAGTGCCACCCTTGCTTCATACGAAACAGTCTCGTTCACGAACACAATACTCGCAATAGTAATAATATTCATCGCCCTAGAGTGTCAACCACTCTTTGCCAAAAGGGACCATATCATTCGGGAATCATTCTACATAATTCCCTGCCCAAGAACATAAAAGATGATACGAAATTGAATCTCTTCAACTCCGCGGTTAAAAACTACCTCCTGCACCAGTGCTTCTACAATGTAAAAGAATTTATTGATTTTTTTTAAAGTTAAATCCGTCTTGTACATTATCACGCCATTGCTGTAGTACTTTTTAAATAACTTATAACAATTTCAAAAACTATTTTCTTACATGATTGTGTTATCTCATGGCTCATATTAATTTATTTTTATGTGTACTCAACTTTGGCACGGTTGTGTACATAAATTCTGTAGCCCCATCCTGGCCCGGGTGTTTCTCCATTTTTCCTTCGGGTAGAGGCGGATTTCTTATACAGGTTCTCTAGGCTTTGTCTAGGGGCGTGTTTATGGTAACAATAAATCGTGAATTNCGTGAATTTAGTTTTATTTCTATTCTTATGATTATTAAACACTATACTCAGATTAATCTTGTCTTTGCAACACTTCTCAGACGCGTTTGGCATACCCCGTCCTCGTCTCGAGAACGCGGGTGTTTCAATTTGGCTAGCCTGCTCCTGGCGTTAGCTGCGGTTGTGAATGAGCTCTCTCTGTTTTTCAGTTTAATCTTTCTAATTATTTTATTTTTTCGAGTTTTTTGTGATTCAGTAGTTGTATTTAGTGTCTAACTTTCATTGTAGTGTAAAATTCTTTGTTCTGTGTGAGTGTTAAGTAAAAAAACACTAAAAACATTTCCTAAGGTTTTCAAACCNGTTCATTGTAGTGTACAATTCTTTGTTCTGCGTGAGTGTTAGTAAAGAAACACTAAAAACATTTCCTAAGGTTTTCAAACCCAACGGACCATATATAATTTCATATTGTTTTCAAGTGCTTCATTCAAGGGTGTGATAAGGTTTACGTAAGTACAAACGGAATCATAAATTTAACTTCTTGGTGCATTAAAATTAATTATTTTGCTGTATTTAGATTGTCTGGTGCATATACTATTACATCATTATTAAATTAAAAATAACGTACTCTATTGTTGCACTGCTCAAGTTTCGTCGTCGTAAATACAATTATTCCAATATTTTACCATTTGTTTCGTGATCTTTTTGTAGTTATTCATTACAATTTAACAAAATATTGTCTTAGTTATTGTCGAATTAATTTATCTGCAGTTGTCATCCTAAATTATTTCTGTCATTTGTCGGTTTGTTTATTTCCTGATTAAACCCTGCCTCATTGTTGCACCCAAGTTTTCGTCGTCATAATTTCATAGAATTGTTACATCATTTTACAATTCCATTTTCTTGATTCTTTCGTATTCATTAGCATTTTAACACAATATACGGTAGTTATTGTCGAATTAATTAATCTCCAGTGGTCGCCCTAAATAATTATTTCAATCATTTTTGTCGTCGGTTTGTTTGTATATTTAATTTATTTATTATCTCATTTGTAACTTCCGTAGTAATAAATATATTATTATACTAGCATCCTTCATTCAGTGTTAGTTGTCAGTTTTCGTGTATTCTCATTTGCTTTTGTCGTGAAGTTGCTAACTTTCTCACAACAATGGACACTATCGCATTCCTCAACTCATTCAAAGCTGATCTTCAGAAGGCGTACAATAACTTGGTACATTATATTGATACACGAATCAGTGCGCTGGAAGAGATCAATAAGAAAACGATCGGCGGTTGGACTACAGTTAGGAATTCTCGCCGTCCTTCCAACTGCTATCACCCGGTTAAACCAACGACGCATGCACCACCCCAACTCTTCACTCAGAATAGGTTTAGTGTGTTAGATGACATGTCCCTGTTTCCTCCCTTACCTACTCGTTTCATCCCCTCCCGTCCAGTACCCAGACCTGTTCGCACACCACGCACTGGTAAGCACAGCCGCCCAAAACCACGTAAAGTAGTGCTATCCAGAGATGATACCAACACTTCCACGCAGAAATCAAACGTGCTCATACTAGCTGATTCGCACGGTCGTCAGATGTCCTCCGTATTGCGTGGATTTCTTCCTAGCCAGTTCTCAGTCTCCGGTTTCTTTAAGCCAAACGCTCGTTTGGCTGAAGTTATTCGAGAACTGGACACTTACACTAAAAAACTCACTGAGCGGGACACAGTAATCATCATAGGAGGGCAGAACGAAATCAACTTGGGTGGACATTTTAACGATTCTAAACATCTACAGAAACTAAAAATGGCCTCCCTGCACACAAACATAGTGCTCTCTAGCCTGCCTCCACGCTTCAACGTTCCACAAATAAACCACGAAATTAACCTGGCAAACATCTCCCTAAAACATCACTTGGCAGACACAAAAATTACATTTTTTGATTTGCAACCATACCTGACTGCCAAGGACTTCAGCCAGCACGGTTGACACC
>NNCF01129428.1:352841-367240 GCA_002313205.1 Laupala kohalensis
ATCCTGGTCCGGGTTTTTCTCCGGTTTTCCTTGGGGTAGAGGCGGATTTATCATACAGGTTCTCTAGGCTTTGCCTAGGGGCGGGTCTATTGTAACAATAAATCGTGAATTTAGTGTTATTTCAATTCTTTTGATTTTTAAGCACTATACTCAGAATAATCTATAGTTCGATAATAACTTACATGTAATTTTTTGCTTAAAATTACAAACATATTGACATTCTATTAGTATTATAACTCGCAGCTAACTTTTTATCTTATCTAGGAATTTTTGCTGAATTTTTTGAATCCGCCTCTGCCTTAGGGCCCTTGATCGGAATTGATGGGATGGTCCCTTGCTTGCTTCCGGAGAGTAAATTATTTTTTTTTCCTCCACGTGGTCATACGCAGTTTGTACTGTTTTTTGACAATACATTTATTTATCTTCTTCCATATTCCCCTTTCTTTTTTCTCTTTTATTTTCTCTTGCCCACAACGTATATTCATATGCTACTCGTAATGTAGCAATCTAATTAACCAATTCCTCCATCAAGAGGTATTTTCCATTAGTTTCAGTATTTTTTTCTCATATCCTTCGTATTTATTGGATATAACTTGTTACATCTCTAATGTATCTGGCTCTTTCAACTCCAAAGCTCTTACAGTCCCATATACGATGATCTGACGTTTCTTGTCCTTTCCCACATTCACAAGTGTCATCTTGTATCTTATTAATTCGTTTCAGTTACAAATCTCCATGACTTGTCATGAATTTCAGTAAATTTTACTTGACCAGAACCATTTCTTATTACGTTTTGCAAACTATGCGTCGTATATGTAACTGTACATGTGGCGATCTTTATCTGTGGTGTTCCAACGGATTGCCTGTTGCCTCTTCATACAAAGTTAAAAGGTCTCGTCTTTGTGTATTCTATCTCTGCAGCCCAACCCACAAATAAACTAAAGTATGTTAATTTCACTCTTTGTTGTACATACTTTAGATGTTCCTCAAAGAGAAATTTTTGAGGAAGAAAAACGACTCCCAAGTATTTGTATTTGTGCACTACTTGTACTGTTTTCTTTTTTTTCATTCAACCGTGCTATTCGATTTCTTCGTTTCTGTCCTATTTGCTCAAACTACATGATTCGTGTCTTTTTCTCCGATAAATCTATTTCGTAGCCGTTACATATCTTTTCACACATATTTAGAGCCCCCTGAGTACGCGTTTCTAATTTTGGACGACTATCTTTATTACCAGATCGTCAGCATATGCGACTCTATTTTCTCTTTATCTAGATCTCGAAGTATACTATCCATTACTATGTTCCATTATAGAGGCCCACTACTGGACCCTCGTGGACACCCAGCCATCACCTGGCGAAAAATCTGTGCCGAGCTTATGTTCAGAACTACATTTCTGTCTTCAAAGTATAAATATTTATTGAAAAGATATGCTGGAATTCTTTTCCTAAGCAGTGTGTCCCAGTATAATCGCCCAGTTCGCATTGTCAAACGCTCCTCTAATCCCTAGATATACACAAATCCAGTAGCGAGAGTCTGTTTTAGTTATTATGTCCATTAGTCTATTAATTGCTTCCACAGTTGCTCTTCCTCTTCTGAACCCATACTGGTTGCTACTCATTCTGTCGTGTTTCGCCAAAAAGTCAGTTAGTCTCGAAGTTATGATTGCATCTAACACCTTCCTGTAAGTAGGTATAAGTGAGATTGGCCTGTATGAACTTCGCTTAGATGCGTCCCTCCATTTATCCTTTAGTAACATTATTATAAAATCTACGTTCTCTTCTCGTATAACCATGAACTGGATCTTTCCAATAGATGAATTATTTAATAATATTTTTTTGTCTTTCAAAATTATATTACCTTCTATATTTCTTTAAAAATGCTCATAATAAATATACAGGACATTCATTACCATAAAGGAAGGTACACAATACTAATCTGCTTTTATAATTTATATCTTCTTTCCATAAAGTATGTAATACATATTTAGACTCTTAAGTGTGTCTCCAATGAATTCTTAAGTATCAAACCACAAGCTACACACGATAATTAATATCACTTAATGTCATACGTAAATACATTTTTAATCTAAAACCTAAAGTGGTTTCAGTAGAAAGTCATCTCAATTAGGTACTGTTCCAACAACCAAAGGACCATAATAAAACCGTAAATCCCGAACTGTATCTTGTATTTCAAACATTGTTAATGTTGTTTGCCAAATAGGATAAGCTAAAAATTGATCAATTTTAGGCACTTTTTTCTTAAAAGATATACGACGAATAAAATTCAATTTCTTAAGAATTCTGTAAGTTTTCCAATAATCATAATTACTAATATTCAAAGGTTCACTTTGATCACTGCTGGTAAACCTTAAAAATCATTCTTCTGTCTGAATCGTAATCTAAATTAGATGGATTGAAATATACATCATAATAGTTGAATTTGAAATCTTTCCTCGTTTACGAGCTACATCAATCTTTACAGGGACATCAAACATCACAGTTTAAGCATATGTACCTAATTCATTTCACTAATATTTTCCTTAGGTTTAACTCTAACATACATATCACATTCCTCCATTCTAAATGTATCGGCAACAATTGTCAATTTATTTAAAATTACATGTTTATAAATAGATTTGAGACTTGAAACATTATCAAAAGTTATGTTATTAAGTAAGTCCAACAATGTAAAACACCACACTTTGTAGTAATCCAGGATTGTGTACCACTTGTTGACAAACCAAATCCCATATCATGTTAAAATGTTTTTGCTTGACCCATAATATTTTTTTGTACCGTAGAATACAATGGACGACCAAATGCATAATTATGGCCAATCGTCCTATTCCATGGTAATCTACTCCTGTAGAATTTCCTCGTTAAATCCATCGTCTTCACATCAAAAATTTGTTCTAGTTCCCAATAATGTAGTAAAGTCTCAACTAATAATAAGCGCGTCTCCAACGCCAGGTCTGCAATAATATGACAATCATTAGAAACAAATATCTCATGCCCCCCGAAACTTCTTGTATATCCCTTGTTCCCCTTGCAATTAACACTGCATAATCTACCCTCTAACATACACCTAAGTATATCCACTTCTTTCAAATAATTTTCAAAAAGAAAGTCTTCAAAAAAATAACCTTATAATAAAAATTTAAACCTCTGAAAAGAATGGTTCTTTAAATTAAAAAAGAAACACAAATTTCATATTTATCTTCCCAATAATGTGTTCAATACAACATGATTTGCCAACAGAAAGGTGAACCATACAAATATAATTGCCTCTTTCTTTTCACATTACTTTTTAGAAACCACTTACCAACATAAAACCAACCACTAAAAAATTGTCTTATTTAGAAAGAACATTAAAATTATTCTTCCTACATTGAATCTCATTAAACAAAAACTTACAGAAAAATATCGGTGTTCCGAAACAAAAGGATCACGATAAGAAAATTTGATCCTTTGAATGCATAGACCATTCATAAACTCTAAAATTGAAACAAATTATCATATTTAATATTTCGTGAACGAAATTAAAATCTTCTGTGATGTAACAAATCCAATATTTTATATTTTTGCATCTTTGCCAATCAAATTGAATATCATCAAAGAATAAGGAAATAACTTCTCTAAAACATTTAATTCCTTCTGATAATTGTAAATAACAATGAGAAATAAGCTTCAGACATTTATTGTGTATTTGTAGGAGTGGTTCAATCATTTCATCCAATGTTCTTTTTGCTATCTCGTGTTATCCTATCGTATCCCGGAGATTTTATATCCTTCATTCGCCTCACCACTTTTCGTACTCCTGTGTTATCTCCAAGTTCCCCATAGTTATACATCCTCTCAACATTTTTTATTTCTGCCGCATCCTTATATACTCCATCTAAGAGTACGTTTCCTGTTTCTTCCCAACTTTCCATACACCATTCTTTTGCAATCAGTGTTGTCCATACCTGCTTTCTTTTTATCTTATCAACACATGTCGGATATGGAATACCCCATATAGATTTTTCATGAGAACGCCACAAATTTTTCCCAACTTTTCCTTTTTGCCGTCTCCACTCCCTCTCGAAAAGTCATTTTACTTTGCTGATACCTGTTCCCACTTTCTTCTCTCCCTTCTCTCTTCTTTGCTTTTTGTTGGATTTCTCTATCCCTTTTTTCTGCCTTTTTAATTTAGTTAATATATATGTCCACCAAATTTTCACCTTTCCCCTTCTTGGCTACTGCACATTCTGCGCATATTTCTAGTAAGGCATGTTGTACTCCTCTTGTCTGATGTATACACGTCCCTCTTTTTCCGTTTACTTCTTTACCCTCTTACATTGATTCATTTTTTCCTTCATTTTCTGCCAATTAATTTTCTTTCGTTGTATTATTTCAGCTCTTTGACCGCCTTCCATATCTACAGATATTGCTCTATGATCAATGTGCACTCTATTTTTAATTTTCCAATCCCTAATGTGTATCTTCTTTAATCTATTTGTCTATGTTCACACTATAAACGATTCCCATTTGTTCCATAGTATGTGTTAACTGCATACTCATTTAATACTATTAAATCGTTTTCTGATATAAATTTTTCCTTTATTTTAACAACTTCTGTTGTACGTTTATCTCCCAGCATCTTTGTCCTTGCCTTTGTATTCAAACGTATTATATATTCTTTATCTCCTTCATATTGTATTATTTTGTTTAGTTTTGACAGATCTCTTTTAAAATCTTTTGATACTGAAAGGAACCATTTACTACTATTATTTCTACATGAAATTCTGATGAAGTATAACCTGAAAATATGTTCCCAATTATTGTTTGTAAACCATAACGTTAGCTTCTACATCACTGAAATAAAACGCACTCAATGGTTCAGGTGCTAATATTACTCTAATTGCTAATAGCATATATTGTGCAGTTCCATTTACTTTATATACTTCTTGCAAACATCCTATGATAATATTTTTTCTCATATATTCTCCTATTTCCCTGTATGTTACGGTCGTTCGCTGTACATTTTGTCACCGTAACTTTCTCATATTTGGTGCTTTTCTTCATTATTCTCTGAGCTACTTCGTTCTGCGGACATTGTCGATCCATCACGCTGTATTCAGATTCAATCTTTCTTCTTTCACAATTTGGATATTGTGATTTCTCATTCTTCCTATTGCAATTTACATATCGATGCCCTTCCTCGACTCAGTGTCCAGAAATCTTTACTTTTTCACGACAAACTGGCTAGATATCCAAATCTGTGTCATCGATAACATCTCAACATGTGTAAGTCTTCCATTATACAGAAGTTTCTCATATCCTAATACAGACGTCTTGCCTCAATTACCTTCGTAAAATGCTCTGGCTCCATCTCCAATATCCAGTTCTGTTGTTTCCTCACTTGTTTCATTTCTCGATGCAATAGTTAGTCTCCTTCTGAAAAGATTTCATTTCCTCTTCATGAAAGTTCCTTTCTCCTACCTCTTGAACCACTTTCTCTTTTGTCATTTCCTCGATTCTCATTACCCTTGTTCGAGGTCGTTTACGTCTAACATCTTTTAATTCCTCCTTGTCCCCCAGTCTTCCATGGCTTTTTTTCTCTTTTTTATTTGGAAGTATCACTAGTAAATCTTTCTCTGATGTTTCCCTGATATATTGTATTTTCACAAGCGTTGTTTCCCTTTAGGCGCTTTGTTAATTGGTCTTGCGTTGTTTCTTTAGTATTAGACTTCTTTCAGGTTAAATTTACTTCTCTTTGCGCCATGACTGGCTTTTCTTTCTTTATAATACCAGCATATGTATTCTCACTTCTTTCTGTCACTGATGTTATTCCATCAAACATCTCGTCTCATCCTTTCTTCCCTTTTCTTTGCCTGCCTTCCTATTTTTTCCAAGACATCCATATGTATTTTAGTGTACATCTTTTCTATTATTCCTTTTCCGCGATCATTTAGTCTAGCGTCATACACACGGGCCATCATTGTACCTCTTTAATTACAGTTGCCTGCAAATGTTCCCGTTCTTTTTGCATTTTCAGTCCTTGCTTTAACTTCAAATCGTTCGTTCTCTCATCTAGAACATTAATTAAACCGTACTGTATTGAATCCATTCGTTTCCTCAAATTCCTTCCATATCACGTTTCCGTTTCCGCAGTAACTCCTATACTTTTGCAACTATTTTTTCTCTATTTCCACTCCTCTCTTGTTCTATCTTGTCTATTTCTTCTTCTTTTAACTCCATCTCTCTAGACATTCTACCCATTTTTTATTCTACCTAATATCCTAGTTTCCACCTTTTTAACTTCTCATTTAGTATTCTTAAAATGGCGTCATAGTTATTTTAAATTCTTATACTTCGAGATATCTTCCATTGTCGTGGCTTTCCCTCCTCACTACTATGTCCCACCGGAATATCATAACCCCCATCAAACTCTTCTATGCGATCTACGTCATTTTTCTCTGATGAAACCCATCGCTTCCCTTCTCTATGCATTTTCGTTCTTTTATGTAGTCTTCCTGATTATTTTCTTGATATAGTTCTTTGGTCCTTTCTTTCTTCTACCCAATCCTTATGTCTTGCTTCTGTTCTCCTGTTCTCGTTTTTGCTATTTTTAATATACCAAAATTTCTCTCAGCCAAATAATTTGTGACTTATATCCTACTAAACAGTTTTTTGCCATAATCCCCCCAACCGTTCTAAAGGTATGCCTATTTTAATAAAGACACGTTTCCCTCGCACGTATTTTCATGCTATATTTTGACCCTGAAGATGTCAACCTCGTTGAAACTCGGTCCATCAGTGTCAGTTACACCCTTGAGTTACAGCTATGAGTTGGAACTAATTTTCTCCATTCATTTTCCCCATATTAGCAAAAATCCACGTTTTAGCAAACAGAGCTACCTATTGGCAGCTTTACAAAACACTATCCTTTAGAATTTTTTTGCAATGTCCCTAGAGGTCACTGATTACCTTCTTACCTATAGTGCGTTCGTCTTATATATTTTGTGCACCATCCTTGGAGAAGAAATCTGCGCAGCGGTGGTGTAATGGGCCTAGTTACGTTCCAAAATTTGTTGTAGCTTTAATTGAAACCACTGCATCTTTAGTCTATATTAGGAAAGGAGACGGATTTTTAATTTATTGAATATTTAAACAATAGGCTTACATCACGTGATTGACAAGTGACTGACTGCGATTACTGAGCAAATAGTATGTGTCTGTTTCGAAAATCAAATATGTCAAGAAAAATGCAGTTTCGAGCGATCGTGTAAGTTAATTTTGTGATGAAACACGCGAGAGACCCGGAATATTTTACTCATCCACGTTTCCGCCTGGTCTTTTCTTTCTCCCTGCTGATGACGATATTCTGTCGTCCCAAACGCATTGAAAAAGTGCTGAGAACCCAATTCTTCAAATACATCGTTTTAGTTTCGAAATCTTGGACTCGTGACTCAGGTAGATATATTCAGTTCGTTGTTTGTTAGTGTTTAGTGCGGTACGATGCACTTCGTTTAGTTCGGTAAAAGTGTTTTTTCTGTCACCGTTTGATTAGGACAAATATATTTTTAGGTTTGTTGATGCTTAAATTCGTGTAACAATAGTGTTATTGTTTGCTTTGCTGTCTGTTTTTTCTGGTTGTTTTATTAACGACCGAAGCACGAGTTAAGCAACAAGTGGAATCTTGCACAGTGCGAGCTGTCATCACCAGGCACATGACGAGACGGATTGCGTACGGGCGTAGGTAGCGAGAAGGGTCAGCTCTGGTTTCAGTTTTCAGCAACAAATGCGTCATTCACAGCAGGCACTAAGCGACTCCACCGGAAATATCTGTCAATTTGTATTTCAGAAATTTGGGAATGGGCTGCTTGCTGTATGGAAATTCTGTTTGGTAATCGATGAATATAAAAGAGAACAACGAGAGCCTTCCTCAGCACATTTTGTAACGCAACTTCCAACACGACTATGTCGTGATTATTTCATAGTAAAAACTTTGTGTTTTATTTCTTTGAGCAATCTCTTGGTAACAACCTGCGATTCTTAAGACCGTCTAGTTCGGTCTTCCACAAACATAACTGGGGGCTCAGCCGGGATAGGCAAAGCGCCCTGTTGTGCCAAGGACTTTATCAGCCAGTCGAGTGCCGGTACCAGCGGAAGCCGGTCACCCATTATGGAGCTTCAGGATAGACTCTTGGTTGCGCCCAGCTGCTTATCCACTTCAAGATTCGACTTGGGAACCAGACACCACACAAAAAGGAAACAGCACTTCATAACTGCAGGATGATCGTTACGGACATCGTCATCTTTTCGATATAGTAAGTAAGGCTGCATGATTACTGCGTCAAATGAGTTCCAGTGTTAGGTATAGTAGTCACGAATTATTTTTGCCTTTCCAGTTTTTTTTTCTCTTTCAAATTTATTTGAATGTGATTCGTTAAGTGAACTTCAATGTCGAGAATAGTCATATTCTACTATTTTTTCGCTCTCACGTAGAAATGCGACAAAAAAATTGTCTCTTATATACTTCGCTTTAAATTTCTAAAAGATATCTTTGTGTATAAGTCTAAATCTTTGTGTATCAATTAATTTTAACCTTACATACAGCATTTACTAATTTAGCTTACACCGCTATTTTTGCCTATAATCACACTACGTCCTCTTTCAGGAGTTAAATTTAATTTATAATGGCTGTCGCACCTCTTTAACCATGGGAGATGGCTCATATAAATTTACTGTCTGAATTTGATGGCACATCTACCTGTAATCTCGATTACTTCCTCGTTAAGTGTGAATACTTCCTCAGAACATTTCATAAACCAGCTGAAACTCCAAATGCAATAGCGACAAATTTGTTTCTCTATAATGTAGTCAAGTCAAAAATAAAAGGGGAAGCACAATCAGTTCTGGATATAGAAACCAACTCTAACTTTGATAAATTAAAGGAGAAGCTAATCTGGTGGTACGGCGACTCCCGGGACGAGCATATATTATCACGTGAAATTTCTAACTGCTGTCAAAAGCATAGAGATGATTCCCAGACATACCATGAGACTGAACCAGTTACTTATTAAATATATTTGCACTTTAAAATTAAATCACCAAGCCCCTATTTTACAAATGAAATTGCAAGAGGCAGAACATCAAGCACAGAATGCTTTCCGTGCCGGAATACTGTCACCATACCGTGAGTACCTCCGTTACGCTCAGCTCACGGATCTTCCGCAAGCCCTCCGCTCCTGTCGTAATCTCGACAATGAACGTGCATATGAAACCTATATGGATGCCCTTCGAAGTAATTCTACATCCACTTCCGAGGTTCCCTTCCACCAACATAATTAGGGTGTACGGAACAATTTCACCCTCCCTCCTAGGAATTTTACCACTCATCAACATCGCCTCTCACCTCCACAGATTTCAAATCAGCCACAGTATCAGACACCATTATTCAGTCGGCCAGAACCATTCACATTCTCACAACTATCCCCGCCACACAATCAACCACAGTCAATTGCGCCATATCCCTCCCCTCTCAGGCATGTTCCAAGTGCGCACACAAGATCTTACCCGCCACCTCATCAACTAGGGAGAATGCACACGGTACCCACTCAAGGCAAAAGCAGGTTTGCTAAACCAATGTCCGGTGTTTCTACAATAAAGCAAAACATGAATCACCCCACAGTGTACGAGGTTGAACCCCAAACCTTCATCGACGAATCTATTTTACAATGAGTATCCGTACGACAACTCGTGCAATGAATCACTTTATAATTCTGTATCTCAACCAACTTATAATTAATCAGATAAAGACTATAACTCTTTACCAGTTGATCACCCTGTACCAGTACAGTACGCAACAGATGAAGTAAACTACCAGACAGAAGTTGACGGGGAAACTATTCACTCAAATCAGGAAGACCCAATCTTCATCTATCGGGCATCCGAACGAACCCTTAACCGAAACAAAACCCAAATCTTTGCTACTTACGGAAATACACATGGACACTCCGTCACACACCTTTTTCAGAAAAATAAATTTATTAAATTACGAGTCACTGAGAAAAACGTATTACACGATTTGCAGGATCTCCTTCTCCGGGTCATAACTCCTTCCGAGAAGTACGCAGTGTATTTTAATGACGTCACTATTGAAATTCCTTTTATTCAAGGCTGTCAAAAGCTTTTCACTTCAGACTTAATTATCCTTCGTACCTCAAAATTAGTAGAAAACGTGGAAAATGAAACACAGCAAACACAGTTGCTGAATACCACAGTTTTAATCATAATAGCATCAAAGAAACTGTCGAACACATCAAACAAATACTACTGGCCCAACTTACATACACAAGTTAGGGACTACATCAATAACTGCGACTTATACCAGAAAAATAAGTACGAAAGGTGCCCGAATAAAGTACCCAATGAAGGCCCTATCACTTCTGATACACCCTTTTCTTTCCTACATGCTGACACATTCCATTTTGAAGGTGAACGATTACTTACTGTACTTGATGTATTCTCAAAATACGGTCAGGCCTATATACTACCGGATGGTACTGGATATTCAGTACTATGGGCATTGAAACAATATTTCTCCCACCATGGTTTCCCTTCCCAAATCACGCATGACCAAGGCACAGAATTCCAGAATAAATTAATTGCCGATTTGTGCAAATCCCGTAATATTACGTACCATGCTACAATTCCTTAAATTCTTCATCAAATTATCCTGTAGAACGCTTCAATTCTACCTTGAGAAGCTTTGCATTCTCAGAAGCAAAGACAGAAACAGCCCTTTACAACATCTTGTGGTGGACACAGTCACCCTATACAACTCAACCACTCATTCCACTACAAAGAGAACACCTATCTCTGTTACTATTGGCAACCACTACCACTCACTCGACCACATATTCACTCCCGCATCCAACCTAGAGGAATATGTCATCAATAAAGAGTCACAAATACAAAAACTGGTTTCCAGAAATCCACCTAGGCGACAAACGTTCTTTCCCCACGCCTATAAGGTAGACGATACCATTTACATTACTTACCCTCTCACATGAAATCGTAAATGACGAGAGGGATTGCATACGGGCGTCCGTAGCGAGAAGGGTCAGCTCTGGTTTCATTCAGTCTTCAGCAACAAATGCGTCATCCACAGCAGGCAATAAGCGACTCCACGGAAATATCTATCTGTCAATTTGTATTTCAGAAATTTAGGAATGGGCTGCTTGCTGTATGGAAATTCTGTTTGGTAATCGATGAATATAAAAGAGAACAACGAGAGCCTTCCTCAGCACATTTTGTAACGCAACTTCCAACACGACTACGTCGTGATAAACCATAGGAAAAACTTTTCGTGTGTTTTATTTCTTTGAGCGATCTCGAGGTAAGAACCTGCGTCTAGTTCGGACTTCCACAAACAACTCACAGTTACCTGGTGCATATCAGACAAAAAATTTCATGCCTCGTATCAATACGCAGAAACAAAAAATGTAACTAAATAAATACCAGAAAATAACACAATTAATTATAAATAAATTTGAGCAGTGTTTTAAAGAAATGGTGTCGCAACTTAGAGAATGTCTATTTAATAATATTGTGATTTTAAAGTGTTATTTTTATTTCACAAAGAACGTTTATTATTTATTGGTACATCGGTGTTCATTGCCTTGGTTTGAGTTGTTGGAAACTGAATATAAGATTTTGAATTCGTACTTTGTGACAAATTTTTACTACCTGACTTCTCAATTACTATTTGTAGATATAATACGAGAAAATTATAATAACTTAGTTTATCTCTGTAATATTTTACTTCATATATAACATTTTAATGTATTTCGAACGTGTACATTGATTTAATTGCATTTCAAGTATAGTATCGAATGCAAAATACTGAAGCGTACTTCAAACATGATTATACGTACTGATTAAACACATAATTAACCATACTGTCTGTTAAACTATAATTTCAATAATATAGGTACTTTTGAATAGTTCATACTATCTATAACTGAGGTGAGAGTACACCCCTGAACTTGATAGTTCACCTCCTCCTCCTCCCCGTTAAACGGGTGTTCCTATGGTTGCACCCACACACGATTTGCGTTTGCGTCCTTTACAGTGGCGTTATGCAACATTGATTGCTCTTTATCAATGCATGTGGACACATTTTCGTTAAAATGTCGACAGACTTTTTCACGTTCATATAATTTCACTTGAGCAATCGCTTTCTTTATATTTGAATTGTTTTCTCCATCTTCGGTATAGGTTATGTTGCCCCCTCGTGTTCAGGGCATATGAGAAACACACCAGATATAACTTTAGCCGAGCCTTTTTCATTATAGTCTCTTTTAAAACTTGAGTGACAGAAAATACTCGCATAATATGCAGATTGCTACTGTTTAATTTCTTTTTCTTCTGACACTTGTATACATATTTATTAGAGTTACTATCAGGTGGGTCCTCTTTCGAGTCCGCCATCTTCATATTCTTCTTATATTTAAGTTTTCAAATCTCTCACTGTTACACACGCGCACACATAACTCACTAAAATCTATGAGCACTCCAACAATCTGTACCAAACATTTCACACCACATCAACCAGTCACATAAAAGACATTAAATTGAATCTCTTCAAATCCGCGGTAAAAATCTACCTACTGAACCAGTGCTTCTACAATGTAAAAGAATTTATTGATTTTAATAAAAATTAAATTCTTCTTGTACTTTATCACGCCATTGCTGTAGTACTTTCAAAATAACTTATAACTCAAAATTATTTTCTAGCATTCTTGTGTTGTATCTTATGATTCATATTAGTTTAGTTTCATATGTCTCAACCTTGGCACATTAATTCTGATGCCCCATCCTGGCCCGGGATTTCCTCTGGTTTTCCTTCGGGTCGAGGTGATGGTTATACAGGTTCTCAAGGCTCATGTCTAGGTGCGGCGTCTATTGAAATAATACATCTTGAACTTACTGTTATTTTAATGCTAATATTTATACGATTTATAAACACTATTTTCCGAAAAATCTATACTTCGATAATAATAAATATTTGTGAAATAAATTTTTTGTGTTGAACACAAATTTGTTGATATTCTATTGATATTTCAAAACGTAGCAAACTTTTACCTTATATAGGAGTGTGTTGAAACGTTAAATCCACCTCTGCCTTCGGGTCCTTGATCGGAATCGACGGTATGGTCCCTAGCTTGATTCCGGAGAGTAAATTAGTTTATCGTCCTCCACGTGATTATAAGCAGTTTAAACTGCTTTAAACAATAAATTTATTTATTTAGTTTGATACTGTAAATATATTTTTACACATCACCCCCTACTCACCCCGCCCTTAGGGGTGCAAGAGTTGTCCTATCCCCACCATGCTTGTTGTAAGATGGTCAGTCATCTAGGTACCAAGTATGGTTGAAGTGTGCTCCAGGCATTCTACGGTTACGGTGAGATACATACCCCCATTTCAACACCTTAGGGGTAATTTCTTTCGTAAAATTTTACCATAACCATCAATTGTCTTACCAATCACACAACTGTAAAATTTTAGTTCGATCAAAAATTTGGAACTGAACGAAAAATCAATTACAATCAAAATCAAAATCAATTACACGGTAGGACAATATACATACGAACTTTGCAAGTTAAGTAAAAGCTAGTAAAAATTCAAAGTGACTGGATAGTTTCACTGCAATTCATGTTCAGAGGGCAAAGAAACAAAGACATGAAATTTTCAAAAGAATGAAGGATCCGTTAAAGAAGTTCCTTCAATCTATCGGAAACCTGTTTCGTACGTTCACACTTTTCTATGGTGAAGGAAAGGAAAGATTACAGTTGTAAACACATTTGATTATACACCATCTAGGGTACAATTCCCACGTTAAGTTGAATTAGGTACGATTTCTCGTTTTAAAAAAATAAGGTATTAATTTTATCACAGAAGAGAAAATACTACAACTAAAACATTTAACAGAATTATAACCAAAAAAATATTGGACAGTTTCAAAATAAAATCTGAACCATAATTACTTCCTATAAAAGAAGTATTATTTCAATTGAAACGTCACTCTCACTTTGATTATATATTTTCTATTATATTCCATACTATATAGACAATAAAAGTGAAAAAGAACACACGCGCGCACACGCACACACACGCGCACACGCACACACACGCGCGCGCGCACACGCCCGCGCGCACACACACGCATACGCACGCACATTTTTTTTTGTGGGGCTTTAGGGCTCGTCAACAGCGAGGTCATTAGAGCCCTTAAAACTTGTACAGGTAGGGAAAATGCAGTTACGCACTACGGAGAGCCAACATGACTCTCCCCGCGTGTGGGACTCGCCAAATGACTCAGCCATACCCACTAAAAACCCTCC
>NNCF01129428.1:370387-407345 GCA_002313205.1 Laupala kohalensis
CATGAGTATTCCCCAGCTACAATTAACGAAGCATCATATCCATCCCCATTCGCCGACCCCACATGAACTGGGAATAATAAGGCTAGGCTAAACAAACTTAGAAAATACTTATAATTTTGTTTACCGGAGGAGAGATTTAAGTTACATTTCCGGCGATATTGTATCCTTATATCCAAGTTACGGTAAGCGGCGGCCATGACTTAATTTATGTTTTGTATCAATTTAACATATTCGAACCTTTTAAATCTCGATGAAACACATAGTATGTGTAATAATTTCACTAATATGTTAGAAATGAATAAATTTACATTGTATAAATGCTTCAGAATGCTTCTAATACATTGAATATTCAAATATTATACGTTTGAAGTCATGGTTTCGTGTATTTTCGATTTGAAGTTTTATGTTAGTTTACATTTAAATCTCATTCAAGTTTTCGAACATACGTTTGTTGAAAGAATAAAAATGTTTGACTTTAGTTTAGTCAATATTATTTCAATATGCAAGATTTATTTCAAATGCTATTCCGCATTAAAGATGTATTAATATAATATAATACGCTATTAACCCAAGGATCTCGTGGCGTAGGGGAAAGGAGAGAATCGATGCACATTTCTGCTGAGATTTTTCTGCATAACAATTAAAGAAATAATACATTACATTCGTTTACAAAATTACTTTTGTTTTGTACAAAGTAAAGGAATTTTTATTAAGGATATTATATTTATTCGTAATACTGGAAGTATAATATTGACGTAATTAAATTTTTTTTATTACGGTTCGTACATTAGTTTTCACCCTCATTTCTAGGAATAACTGTCAATATTTAGATGTTATTAAATCACAATACTTTCAAAAAATTACTTTGTACGAAGAGGATTGAAATATATTCTGAACATCATAAATGAGTACGTTTACTCGTAGTATCTTACTAAAAGACATGTTCAAGACAGAGGTACGTATTTGCATTTAAATTAATAAAATTCTGTATTTTTGAATCTCTTACAATACGTCCAACAGAGGACCGGATTTTCATGTCATGTTCATTCAAAAGACATTCAGCGAAATATTGAGAGCATATTTTCTTTATTAACGAAATTCTAAAAACTCTTTACGATACAAAATTTGTGTTTATGTTTGAACGATTCTCGTGGAATTGTTATTAAATCAGTCATATCTCTTTTATACGTATTATTATAAGTTAGAAGTTATTTTACACCTTCTTTCCTCTGCACGAAGATGGCCGGTTTGTTAACTCCTTCATTGCACTTCGCCGTGAGTAGTACGACACAAAAAATAAATTATCAATATTCCACACAATAATGTTGAGTATTTATCGAGAATTTGTATCGATTTACACTTTCATTTCGTATGCGTGTTTAAGGTTTCCTTTTTCTTTTTCAAGTATTTAACTACCCATTAACACTTAGTTAATGTAACACATGACTGGAAATTTGACATTAATATTTTTATAGAACTTTGGTTTCCAACGTCGACAAATGAAGGTGCGTACGATAAATGCAAGAAAGTAAAATGGTTGTTTGATTTATTGGTAATAATTAAATCAGTGTGTTTTATTTTTATCCATGAGACAGAGTCAAGTCATTTTATGTAGCAGGAGGCCATGAAAATATGTATAGATTCATCGATGAATTGTAAAAGTTTGTTTACTTTCGTAAAGAATAAAGTTTTAGGCAAGAAACAATAATCTATACTATGTAAAGGAATATTAGATCAATTTTACATTTTACAACAGTGTTTAATGTTCTACATGAAACGTCTTTATTAAATTTTCAAATAAAAATAACTTTTTCAAAATCTCTTACAATACGTTCAACATTCGACCGTATTTGCATTATATGTGCATTGCCACTCAGCGAAATACTCAGGCAATATTTTTTTAAAGTAATGTTTAAGACTCTTTACGATAAAAATATTTAAATTCACTTTTCAACTGTTCTCGCGAAAAAGTAATTATTCAGTTATATCTCTTCTATTCGAATCATTGTAAGTTAGTTGTTTTACTCCTTGTATCTTTTGCATGCAGGTGGACTATTGATTACTCCTTGAATGCAGTTTGCCTGATAATTACCTCTCAAGGAATAAATTATCAATACCTAATTCAATTATGCATAGATTGAGAAAATATTTACCGATTTGTACTTTCATATCGTACGTTTGTTTTGGTTATATTAGTATTTAATAACCAATTAGCAGGGAATGAATGTAACACATAACTTGAAATTTCACATTAATATTTTCTTAAAGGACATTGGTTTCCAACCCGCGGAATGAAGGTGCGTACGATAAATACAAGATAGTGCAAAGTGTGTTTGATTAATTGATAATAAATTAATCAATGTTATGAAGTGCAGTGGCAATATACAAGTTGTAGATAAAATTTATTTCAATAATATATACATTAATGTTGGTATGCATCAACCACGAATTTAGAGAAATATTCTAAATTTAGAATGTTTACGACAAACAGATCTGCCAAATACACATTATTATTTGAAAATAATTCATGATAGTAAATACAAACAATAAATCAGTCATTTTGCCGCAAATTTTTATTTCTATTATACAGTACCGCCAAAACCTATTTTCTGCTTTTAGATTAAGTGTCACCGAATGCACTACGCGTTTGATGGTTTATGCTGCGTATCATAATAAGGTTTTTTCCTCTGGATGTCTTAGCACGGGCGCAGCCCGTTATTAGGGGGACTGGCGGAGTAACCCCCAGCGAGCAAGACGAGTTTTATCTAATATAAGCCCCTATGTGTAACTGACTCATCTAGTAATCATAAGTATTGAGAACTTGTATTAGTCGTACAAGCATGAAACTTGGTTCATCTTGTAGCTGGCTAATGACAATGAATGTTAAAATTCCTTATATTTGAAAATATCAATTTAAAAGTACATCTTTCGGTGATTTAATTTTACGTAAATCACACGAAAACATTAGCTAGTGGATGTGCCATGCAAACTTGTCAAAGCCGCCTCGAATGTTTTGTTTACAAAAGTATTGTACGTCTAATGGCGGCGAAATGCAGAAGAATCGTATTGGGACGATACTCAAAGGATAGTGTGCAAGTAATTTAAGATTTTATAATCGTGTTAAAAGTATTGTGTACTATTTTGTGTTTAGCTGTCTTGTGTCTTTGCGCAAAAAAAGTGACAAACATGGTATCTTTGAAAACTAATTTGAAATGGCATCAATGACTAGTTCCAAAACGTAATCGTAGTCAAGTCTCATTCGTCGAAATAACATTTATTTATTAATGTGTCAAATGGATTTGTGTAAATTATTTGCTCAGGTACGTATATTTATTTACTTTACACTATTTACATTCCCAAAGTGTGTTTTTAAATACGTGAGATATTTATAAGGAATATATCATTGACCTTCACAAGTTTAATACAACTCGCTTTGAATGTATATATAGATTTAAATAACGTTGTAGTATTAATATTGAAATTCGTTTAACTATTTTGAAAAGTGCAAAACCTATGAACATGTTAAATTCTATCGAGTTTTCATTTTATCAATAAAAACAAGTAATCAACAAGCGGTGGTAATTTGTAGATTCCCTTATTCATTTCTAAAAATTGCTTACATTCTTAAAGAATAAAGTACAAGCATGAAACTTGGTTTATCTTGTAGATAGAGAATGACAAAGAACGTTTAAATTCCTAAAATTTGACAATATTAATTTTAAGGAACATTTTAAAATGATTTGATATTACGTTATTCACACTAATTATTGCTTGTGGATGTGCCATGCAAACTTGTCAAAGCTACCTGGAATGTTTGTTTACAAAAGTTTTGTACGTCTAATGGCGGCGAACTGCAGAAAAATCGTATTGGGATGCAAAGCAAAGTATACTGCAAGATATTTAAGGTATTATTGACGTGTTTAAAGTATTGTGAACAATATGCTATTAATTGTTTTGGGTCTTTATGAACAAAAAAAGTGAAAAATATCGTATCTTTGAAAACTAATTTGAATCTGCAACAACGACTAGTTCCCAAACGTCTAAATAACAGTTACTCATTATTGTGTTGCATGCGTTTGTGTGAATTATTTGTTCAGGCACGTATATTTATTTAATTTCAATATTTACAATGCCAAACTGTGGATTTGAATTCGTAAGATACTTATAAGGAATCTATAATTGTCCTTGACAAGTTTAATATAATTCGCTTTGAAACTATTCGTAGATTTCAATAACTTTGTAGTATTGATATTGAGATTCGTTTAACTATTTTGAAAAATGCAAAAACTATAAACATTATAAATTCTATCGAGTTATTATTTTATCAAAAAAACATGTAATCAACAAACGGTGGTAATTTGTATAGATTCCCTGATTCATTTCTAAAGTTTGTTTACGTTCGTACAGAACGAATTTTTAGACAAGAAACAATCTTTACCACGTGAAAGAATGTTTGGTTAGTTATATATTTCACAACAGTGTTTAATGCTCAACATGTAACGTATATCTTGATCTATCTAAGAAATTTTGCGGTTTCTCTTATAATAATAATAATAAATTTATTGTCAAAAAACAGTACAAACTGCGTATGACCACGCGGAGGAAAAAAAATAATTTACTCTCCGGAAGCAAGCAAGAGACCATCCCATCAATTCCGATCAAGGGCCCTAAGGCAGAGGCGGATTCAAAAATTTTACAATACGTCCGACAACGGACCGTATTTACATTTCATTTTTAATGTGAATCGATTCATTGATTCTTTTCAAAAGTTTGTGTACATTCTTAAAGAATAAAGTACAAGCATGAAATTTGGTTTATCTTGTAGCTGGAGAATGATAATGAATGTTTAAATTCCTACAATTTGACGATATTAGTTTAAAAGTACATTTTACGGTGATTTATTATGTCGTTAATCCCAGGAACATTAGCTTGTGGATGTGCCATGCAAACTCGTCAAAGCCACCTCGAATGTTTTGTTTACAAAAGTATTGAACGTCTAATGGCGGCGAACTGCAGAAGAAATTTTTGCAGTCTTTGTGCAAAAATTAAGTGACGTAAATCGTATCTTTGAAAACTAATTTGAAATGGCATCAATGACTAGTTCCCAAGCGTAATCATAATCAAGTTTCATTCGTCGTAATAACATTTATTCATTAATGTGTCGTATACGTTTTTGTGAAGGTTTGGCTAAGGTACGTATTTGTATTTTATTTACTTAGCAAATATGCCTATATTATACGTCGTCTAAGTGTGTTTTTAAATACGTTCGATACTTAGAAATGTATAATTTTTCTAGGTATGTATGATATAATTCGCTTTGAATTATTTAGCACAAGAGAATTAAGTAAGAGGAATCAAATGAGTTCAGTTTGAATTGAAATCATTTTTTTAGAAAGACACAATCTAGTATTTCCAACATAGGTGTTCACTATTTTGTCGGAATAACTAGATAATTGGTGTCAGGCTAAAGTAGTCTAAAATTAACAAATAGGAAAGGAATATTCTTAAAAACATATGAACGAAGTTATGCCCTACGATGCACATTAACCCCATTTTCTAAAAATGTAAATATCTTCGGTCTTTTATAAATTTTGCAGTGCAGAAAATATAGCAAAAAAGAAAGAAACAAGAGGAAACGAGTGAGAGCAATTTGAATGGAAAATGAAAATTGGGAAGGACCAAATCCAGGATTTAAAAAAGAGGGTGTTGCCAATTCTGAAAGCATAACTTGAAATATAGTGTCAGGTTTAATTAGTCTCAAATTAACCCCTGTACTAGGAATTTTCATAAGAACAAATATGAAAGGAGCTATGCCCAACGATGCACATTAACCCCATTTTCTATAAAAGTAAATATCTTCGGTTATTTTAGAAATTTTGTAGAGCAGTAAATTTAGCAAAAAAGAATTAAGTAATAAAAACTGAATGAGATTAATTTGAATAGAATATCATAAATGGGAAGGACACAAACTAGGGTGTTCAACATGAAAGAACAAATCTGAAAGAAGGTATGCCCCCACATGCAATTAAAGATAACTTTTTATAAAGGTGAACATCCTCGTACTTATTACGTATTTTGAATTGCAATAAAGTTAGCAAAACACAATTAAGCAACAGGAATCGAGTAAGATCAATTTGATTTAAAAACATTAATTGGGAAAGATAAATCTAGGATTTAAAACATAGGAGTTCACAATTGTGTGTCGGAATAACTATATAATTGGTGTCAGGCTACAGTAGAGTATCAAATTTTAACCCCATTTTATATACATATAACTTCGGTTATTTTAGAAATTTAGCGGTGCAGAAAATTCAGCAAAAAGGAATGAAACAAGACGAAATGGGTGAAAGCAGTTAGAATGGAAATCGAAAATTGGGAAGTTCAGAATCAAGGATTTCCAACAAAGGTGTACACTATTTTGTTACACAATAACTTGAAATTTTTTGTCAAGACTAAAATAGAGTTCGTAATTTTTATTGCTATTATACGGTGCCGTCGAAACCAATTTCCTGCTTTTAGATAAAGTGTCACGGGACGCACTGCGCGTTCAATGGACTTCGCGGTGAATCATTTAAATATAGCAAAAGGTTTTTTTCCACCTCTGGATACCCTAGCACGGGCGCAGCCCGTTATTTGGGGGTCTGGGGGTATTACCCCCAGCGAGCAAGGCAAGTCTATATATTAATAAGCCCCTTTGTGTAACTGACTCACTCATCTAGTAATCAAAATGATAGACTACTTCTACCAGTCGTAGAAACATGAAATTTGGTACGCTCGTAGCTATAGAACTGCTTTGAATGAGAAAATTCAAAAAATTCAAAAATTTTAATTTTTAAGTTTATTTTATGGGGGATTATGATTACGCCATAAGATAACATAGGGTTTCGATGCCTCGTTGACTGGCGCCGCGCCGACGGAGAAAATTGTAATTGCTTACGTTAGAATCAACTCACGATTTAGTTGACTTACACTTATCGAAACTTTCTATAATTCGACATATCCGAAAAATAATAATGTCTGAGGATAATGATTACTTCCATGTTTTTTGTTATTACATTTCCATTCCGTAATAACGTATTTAATATTGAAGATTGCAAAATTGTATCAGACGCGTTATGTAAAATATACGTTGCTTACGTTTTGCGTTCTATTCAACTGATGAATATGTCAAAGCGTATAAATGAAAGAAAAATAATTGAATTTTATTTTTTGTACAACACATTTCTATCCAAAATGCATGGTTTTTCTGGAAATGAGCCGTAAATCCAAGTTACGGTAAGCGGCGGCCATGACTTGGTTTAATTTATGTTTTGTATCAATTTAACATATTCGAACCTTTTAAATCTCGATGAAACATATAGTATGTGTAATAATTTCACTAATATGTTAGGAATGAATAAATTTACATTGTATAAATTCTTCAGAACGCTTCCAAGTCCTAGAATATTTGAATATTATAAGTTATAAGTAATTGTATCGTGTATTTTCCATTTTCAGATTTAAGTTACTTTCGCTTTGAAATTTAATTCAAGTTACCAAACATACGTTTGTTGAAAGATTAAATAGTATTCTATGACTTTATATTAGTCAATATTCTTCCAATTTGCAAGATTTATACTAATTGGCTTTGGGTATTAAAGCTCAATTACATTGAGAATATACATCAATTGCACAATCGGTCTCGTGGCCTAAAGGTAAGGAGTGAACGTGCACTTCGGATGGCCGAAGGTTCGAAATTCGGAATAGTCATTGCGCATTTTTGTTGATTTTTTTCTGCATAACATTTTAAAAAATAATATGTTACTTCTAATTTAAAAACTAATGATTTTGAACATCCTTGCCGTTCACGGTCGGAGTGGTTCACCTACTTGGATCATTCTTTGCGCAAAATATTTACCATGCAAGTAAAAGACAAAAATAGTTCAATTTTCTACAAAATTCAGTACAAATATATTCATTGCTCTTTTCTTTGTTAAGTTAGTTTTGCGTACTATATAAATAAGGGTCTTAAAAGTGTATGAGAAAACATGTGCACTGGTTTTGCACACCGGTTTTCATCCGGAGTTAAGAGTAAATAAGAGGGATAAAAATAAAATATTTCTTAATTTTTAAAATATGATTTGGAAGCTAGTCAGGAGGGGGTATTTTTGGAAGGGTGTCTCGCAAATTTCCGGAGGGAGTTGCGTCATAGGGTTTGGGAGTGGTGGGCAGCCCTGCAGTATTCACAACATTGATCGAAAATGGGTTAAAACAGTATTTTTGTCGAATAAAACGTACAACTTACAAGTTTAAAAAATTAAACTTACATTTCGAAAGCTCCGGACTCAACAAGAAGCACATAATATTCGATCGCTAGTGAGACACCCTGACATAGGTCGTGTGATCGGTGTCATCTGGACTTCGAGTATATTTATCGAGATCGCGATTACGTTACAATATCATAATTTGCGTCCAATGAACTCTCATTTAGTCAATGGACCTGCCTACGCAACCTTGTACTCGTAATGGGAAGACGCGAAAACAATACGGGACATGTGGCGTGTGGAATTGAGCGTCGTTCTCAGTTGCTGAACTTAAGTCTCAATCGATAATTCGAGGGTTTCTAATTAATTCGATATAAATGGAATCATGTGTTTTAAGGATGTGTTATGTTGTCAATGATTTTAAACAGCCCTCAGCTGTTTTATTTACACTTGTGTAGCAATTTATTGAATAAAAGCCTTCAGCCGGTAATGTTTTGATTTTTAGTGATTGTTTTATTACTTGTGTGGAGAAACTAATACGACTTTCAGTCGGTCCTTCTTGTGTGAATTCATTGTGTGCTTTTGGGTGAAACAGAGTTTATTTCAGTTTCTTTTTAAGTTTGATTAGTGAGCGGAGAGATAATGTATCTGGGTTTATTTCGGTGTCCTTTGTGTGTGTGTGTGTGATGTTTGATTGGTGGTTGTATCATGGGTAGTGTTTGATGGTTAATTATATTGTTTTAGAATATGAGTGTTTCCTTTTCGAAGAATTTCTTTGTTTTTCACGCCAAATAGCTGCCGAATACTTGACCTTGCGACGTAATCCTTTTTCATATCATTTTCTTCTGTTCAGTTAAGATTTAATAACTAATGATTTTGACAAGGATAAGGTAAGTGATTTAACGTGTGGCCTATTAAATTCTGTCAATATAACTATGTGAGAACTGACAAATTGGCTATTGGAGAAAGAGAAGGCAGACAGACAGAGAGAAAATACTTAAACATATACATTAAAAATCTACGCGAGAGGAAGGGCGTAGAGTCTATTGTCCGCGCAGCCAAATAGAAGTAATGAGATGTAACCAATGACGCGAAAGCGCGGTGTTGCTGTGGGGGTGGTCTAGCGAAGCTCCACCCATTCCAGGAGGCATGTAGAGGCACCCACACAGACTTCTATAACCCGTGGAAAAGCTAACTTCAGCAATATCGTGTGTCCTACCGGACAAAGGCCTGATCAAGTCCACCGACCGTCACAGCTGGCATATCAATTTCTGTTGGTTCAGCAATGGTCCTACTTCATTCATGCAAAATATATAAATCAATATTTTAACAAACAAAATAATTTCCATGTAAATTGTTGTAATTTTATAAATGTTTTAGTGTTTGTCTCATTTTAACTAGACAACTATTACAAAAATTATAGGTTACATTATAACTATTTGACATCATCCTTATGTAGTATAAGAAAATGTATGGTGAATATAAAGTCCATTCCCATCACTTATATCGTTTAAATCGAAACACTTGGGGAAAACGTTTTAGTACACGATATAAATAACATTGTATGGTGTCACTTATTTCATATTACATTATATTGTTCATAAATTCTTCACAGTAGGCAATGTTAGTATATTCACTTGCAAGCAACATCAAATAAAACCCCGAAGACAAAAGTAAAAGTTGTGGTTCTTTACGAATAGACGTCCTATTTATAATATATTAAAATTTTACAATTTGTATGTAACATTTCTAGTTCGTTACTTGTAGTCTACCATTGAAAATACTGAATTACTTTATATGGTTAATGATACAATACATTACAATATACATAGAATACATCTTTACAACAAAGTAATAAGAAAAATCGCACATATTCTGTCCAAAGCTAAATCATCATAAAATAAACTATAAAATTCATTTAAATTAGACACAACTACACTTGATGTAACGTAGAAATAACATGACATTGAACGAAAGTTAGCTCTACTAACAAAATACAAACCAGCGAATTCATGTAATGTAATAATTGGCAAAGAAATAAGTGGATTGTAAGTTTCTTCGAAGTTAAAACGTGTTTCTAGAGCCCTTCAATTAAAAACAAAAGTCAGTATAGAATTCAAAGACAAAGTTCAAATACTACCTTATAAACAAATCACAAAAAGGAAACGCCCAAAGAATACGGCAGTAGTCAAGTCTTTCCTTCGAATCTTCGATGGAAAATGAACACGTATAGAGTATATTATTTCAGAGTTGACCCCAGTCACCCACTTTCCCCGGTTGTGTGCGAAGCGGCTGGTGTGGGCGGCAGCGTGCAAACGTAAAATTCTGCTGACACGAATAAAACGCGAACATGTCTACAGCGACAGAAGGAGTCGGCAATCTCGCAATGCTGCAATTGACTCCTCGACTTTCACGTGGTCTTTATTCTCCTCCCTCATTACTTTTCTTTGGCAGCGGGGAGTATAGCGTATTCGCCTTCTACCACTGCTGACGCGGGTTCAAACCCTGTCCGATCCAAGTAGAATTCGCGGTGGTGGACGAAGCGTGGTTCGCGGCAGATTTTCTCGGGGTACTCCCGTTTCCCCTGCCTATCATTCCACCACAACATTCACTCATCATCATTCAACCTCATGTCATTCATTCATGACCCCTGCCTCGGGGAGGTGAGTCAGGAAGAGTATCCGGCACCCCTGTAATTATCCCGCCATATCAAAAACGATGCATCATATCATCCTCATCTTCAACCACTACACAAAAGAAAATGAGTTAAGGTTCATTATACAAGAGAGGAAGGTTGGACTCCGATTGGGTAAGTCGCCTTAAATCTGAATCTTTCCATGTCCAATCAACACAATTCTGGGAGATATTCAGACTTCATGTCTCAGATATTAATGATTTTTAGTATGCAGCAATATACCACATACGTATGCAAAAATACCAAATTTCAGTTGTGTAGCACAATTACTTTTGAAGTTATTAATTTTGAAATATTTACGTTTTTATTTTAAAAAATTGCGTTTTACCACATATAATTGCCTGTAGGCTGGCAATCAGTGATGACACAATCCTGGGAGTGGTCTTTTATTTAAAGCTGTTAAATGAGGCTTTATTATATGATAGGGGTTACAATTTAAAATGTTTAAATTAAACTTTAAAATTTAAATGTCTCAGAAAGTAAACAAGTTTAAAAATTTCAAAAAAATATCAAAATAATTTGTAGTGTTTAAATACATATAGCACAATTATATCATGTGATCTCAATGAGACCTGGAGATGTAGGTATTCAGAAATTAGTTTTGTGAAAAATACCAGAATTAGTACCACTTTAGAAAACTGGGTTCGCCGATATCGAGGTCATTAGAGCCCTCACATTTTTGTACAGGTAGGGAAAACGCAGTGACACACTAGGGAAAGCCAACATGACTCTCTTCGGGAGGAACTCGCCGAATGACTCGACCATACCCACTAAAAATCTTCCTGAATAGCCATATATCAACATACAGAGGATACGAAAAGACAGACCACAGTTGCCTCAAACAAAAATATGTAAATTTAAAGAAAAGGAAAAAGAAACAAGAATGTGAACTAAAACTCTCCCGAAAACTTGTGAAAGAAGCCCCGATCAATTTATAAATTTAAGTCATGACATACAGAAAGGTCACATACTGTGTCAAAGGCCACATTTCTGAAGGAATCTAAAAAGGCATATTAGAGTCGGGTTTCTTTGCCCAAGCATGACGTCCAATATGTCGTATCTCCCTCAGATGGTACTTATTTGAGACACTCCAAAAGAAGGTGCTCCACGAAAAGTATTGTGTTGCACGACTCTCAGATGAGAAAGGTTCACCGCGTAATAGATGGCCATGGGTAAAATAACAGAGGCCAATACGAAGACGTGTAGGATCACTTCTTCACGTGTTCGCACGGTATGAAGTCGACCAGGTATAACAAAGTATTTTACTTTCCTCAGCTTGTAGGCGCAATTTTCCCATTCGGTTTGCCATTTCATAAGAATAGACGATGTTATGGCAAGCTTTGAATCTGACGTAGGAACAGAAAGGTCAAGGACAGCCGTCTGTGTTCCCCGCTTCGCTGCCGCATCAACCTCTTCATTACCCACAATACCCACGTGCCCAGGAACCAAACCAAGGACTATTTCAAAATTTTGAAATACTAGATGGCTTATTAGATTCTGAATGGTTAGCGTAAGGGTGTCAGAAATGTACAGTGAAGACACTGACCACAGACCACAAATAGAGACACTACATAGAACCACATGCCGTATTGGAGATAGCTGAATGAACTTCAGTGTCTCAAGGATTGCATAATTCTCCGCAGTGTACACGCTGCAAAAGGAATGGAGGCCAAACGAACGGGTGGCACTATGGCAGTGAAAAGCAGCACCAATAGAATCGTTTATGGATGAGCCATCAGTGTATATGAACACATGATCGAAATAAATACTTTCATTTATCTGAAGTGCTGCTGGTACACAGCAGCAGGAGTGTCCAGCTTTGAAGGCTTAGATAGTCAGAAGTGGGTAGTTGGTTGAATGAGAAACCATGGTGGTGTGAGAGAATGTGGGTATTTCACAGGAGGAGGTAGGATAATGTCATTATCCCCCAGCAGATTTTTAAAGCAGACACCCGCTGGGTAGGGTCATTAAGCCTTGCAGTGTAAGATGAACAAAATGTGGAGGAGTGGATGTGTTGGCGAGTGGGGTAATCTGAAACCCCCATCAGTTTAACTCCGTAAGATCCAAGTAAAACACTGCGTCTTCTGCTGAGGGGCAGTTCGCCAGCGTCTACCAGTAAGCATTCTATTCGACTGGTGTTGCGGAAGGCACCGGTTGCAATGCAAACTCCAGCATGATGGATGTTGTTCAGGGCCTTGAGTGTAGATGGTGAAGCGGAGCAGTATACAATACTGGCATAATCTAATACTGACCGAACAAGACTCCTAAACAGGGAAAGGTTTCTATACAGACGGCTGCATCCCATGATGATACGCTTAGGCAGTGAAGGAGGTTCAGGAATGAGTTACAACGAGATTGGAATTTACGTATATGATTGTGCCAAGTCAGTGTGCGGTCGAACGTGAGACCCTGAAACTTTGCGGAGTCAACGAAAGGAAGACCTTGGCCAACAAGAAACAGACCTGGATCATTGTGAGCATGGTATATTTTACACAAATGCATACAGCAAGACTTGGATACAGAAAGCTAAAGCTTCTTCTTTCTACTAGTGAAGCTCTTGTACATCTCCGTTAAAAAACTCATCTTGAGAATCACTATTCTCATCGTCAGTACATGCATTCACCAGCAGTTTTCTCTTGACAGTCACAATAATTCTGTTGGCCCTCTCGGAGGAGCCAATTTTAAATTGCATCCTCTTTTGACTCACAGGTGACTCTCCCATCTCTAAAAGAGAGCTGTTGAAAGACCTCAGAGACTCATATTCATTTGAAAAAGGTATATCAGTGGGTGCTTTTTCAATTTCAGTATCAGACTAATTTTCTTCGTGTACATGGCTAGATCCAAGTAAAATTTCTCTGCATTTTTCATCTTTCAATATTGCCAGATGTTTCCTACAACTGTTACAGAATTTGGATAACTCAGATGTTCCTGGAATCGAGTCAAAACACGCGAGTCAACAAACCCTTACGATTCAAACTTTTTCTTGCATGGGAGTGATTAGGCTGACTAAAAAGGATAAAACAATCCATTTTTTACTACCTTGTCACTGGTATCCATCATGCAGGTGATAAATGGAGAGAAATTAACATGAAAAATTCCAATGTCCAAGAAATGGGTTGTGTTCTCAAGATACAATAATAATTTATCATCAAGAAACGAACTTCCTACAAGTAACTCTGATGCTACACTGGCTGTAAATGAGTGATCTTGCATGCTTGACCATTCAGTTTCCACCTCGTGAAAGGGGATTCCCCTCTACATTTATACTTGCAGGCCTATCAACTTCAGTTATCTTTTAAAAAGGGATTTCCAAACATGGTAATGTAAGGTAATTATTATATTTCATTCATTCATTTTATAATGTCACAATTTTTAGAAATTTTTAAAATTGGATAAATTTACAGTTTAAACTTTAACTTGAAAGTTTGAAGAGAAAAAGCATTTAAATAGTACCCCCTATCTTGTGGTATATCATAATAAAGCCCCATTCCACAGCTTTCAAATTAGACTACTCTGGTCTGTATCGTCATTGGTTGCCAGCCTACAGGCAATTAAATATGTCGAAACGTGATTTTTTTAAATAAAAACTTAAATTTTTAGAAATTAATAACCTCAGAAGTATTAGTACTACACAACTGAAATTTGGTATGTTTGCTTACGTATATGGTATATTGCTGCATACAAAAAAGCATGAAAATCTGAGACATCAAGTCGGAATATCTCCCAGAATAGTGTCGATTTAACATGGAATGACTTATCTTATTGAAAAAAAGAATTGTGGTGTTTTTAATACGACGGTTCTTATTATCGCTTTTAATTTTTCCTGGGAATTGAGCTAATTCCCAGAAACAGAAAATTATCTGACTTTTCCCGGATTTCCCAATTTTCCCGGTCGCTCGTCACCCAGTGAGTGGGTGAGTGAGAAAGTGAACGAGCGAGGGACTCACTTATTGACACTCTTTCACCAAAACATAGCAAAACTGAAAGGATCGTGAAATCTTGTCCTGGCGCAAAGGAGTCTTCAAACAGTTGAAAGTGCATGAAGATGATGAATTCTAAAATAACGCCACGCACAACAGAAGAAGCGGTCTAAATATCGAGCTACTTACCTAATGAGGCTAGTCAACATCGCTTTTACAACCACTTCGCGACACAACTATTCGACAAACCAGCTAGACGCTATGATCACGAGTCTTTTACTGGTGACTACTAGAAGACTATGGCGCGAGTGCGCAGTGGACTGGATGGGAAATGAAGCAGGAAATTACTAAAAACGTCCACTAATAACTGATTCTGAAAAAAACTTCTTATGAAAATGAATGTGTACATTTATTCAATTAACACGACAATATTTACACACAACTTAAAAGAGCACTACTAAAAAATCTGCGTATTTAGTTGTAGGCAGTTTGTGTATTGGAAAGTTTTATTTGTTTCATTAACGCTTCTGAAGTACCGCGCGAATACACTGTTAAGTAAACAAACACAATGTTTTCTTGGGAAAACCGTCGTGTCGAGTTTTTATTGTTTATTTGAACTTTAAATGATAGAACGTATAAGTTATATGGCACTTTTTTCCAGAATCATAGGAACGAAAAATGGAAATAAAATGTCAATTTACGAATTATATTGTTCACAATTTCTACATCTTTTGTAGTTAAATATATCCTACGGTTATATGATACATTTCATACGACCATCAATTAACGAATGTACGTTTACAGTAATATGAAGACGAAAAAATACCATTTGAAAATTATTTCGTATTCAGTCAAATTATTCCACTTGAAATCTTTGAAGGCAAATAATTCGTCGTACAGGTGGTGAAATTATAACACAAACCGATATTATAGTACACCTACCAAAATAAAAATTCCTGTGACAATGAGAAATGTCCTTATTGTTACGGTAATTGGTATTGTTTCAAACCTCAAGAACAGAGCTAATTTTTTACCACTGCCATTGTGTTTCCGAACATTGCACTCTCTCACAATTTCATCATGATGAAGTAAAGGAGGAACGTAATCAAAATGTAGTTGAAATTTTTATCCTCAGGGCTTGGAACTAGTTTCCTGGCGCTGGGTAATTTAAATTTCTGCGGTAATTGAGAAAGTATTTGTAACAGTTAATGAATGTTTTAGGTGTCCTTGGTTTAGTCACAAAATATTGAGCATTTATAGTCATAATTTTTAAGTCTACAATTTTCTATTATTTTGTACTACCAAAATTTTCAAATGAGACTTCGAGTACATAAGATAGACAGAAAGCTCCCATGTTGAAGAGAATAAATTATATGGAAGTATCGAAGTCGTTGAGTACAAACAGCAAATCTAACATCACAGAAGGAAAGAATTTTCCTTACGCTACTCCGAGAGGTGAGTGTTCCGATTGACAGGGAAAGGGTAGAGGAATGGGCAGCAAGGCGGTGCCAACGAGCGTTGTGTACTATCACCGTGGGCCCGTGCTGCTAACAATGTGCAGTAAAGCTGAGAACCATGCCATGAACGGTCCCCGACCATGTATTGTTTCGTGGGCAGAATATGCGGTAGGCCTTATCTGCGAAAAGGGTAGTACCTACCCTCAGGTGGTGAAGCATTCAAAACGTTTTTTAACAGTTTACGTGAAGCCTTTCTCCACAAAAACGAAAGGTTTTATTAATTTATCTAGAGTTAAACCACATTCGGCAGGTAAGTGATCTGACTACTCCACATCACATTTATGTTCTTTGTGTCTGTGACGCGTCTGCTAATCTTGAAAACAGCATTCCTTGTACTGGAACATACCAATCCTTCGGAAAATAAAACATATACTCTAGCAGTTGGGAACAGAATAATACTTTCGAGGTCATTTTTAACCTAACATGCCAGCGGCGTGTAAGCGCTACCAGTGCCGCTCCAGCCCCCTGGCGGAGGGTAAAATACTCGAAGAATTAACGGCTTTAACCCGCCGCCAAAGCACAGAGAAATTTGCACGTTCAGGAGAGGAAAAGTACGTTACACAAATTATTATAATTCAGTCATCATCACAGAATACTAGTTCAAGACATTCAGTACCAATGTTGGAGTCATATGATAATTGGTTTATATCTTATAAATTCCGTACATCTTTTGGCAATTCATTTGATATTTATAGTTATTGCAGTGTCAGGGAAGAAATTACAGAACCAGATGTGACAAGAAGCATGCAGAACGTCTTCTACGTTACAAGATCGAGAACACTTCATGAACATATTAACTGAAAAGTGGGCACTGAAATTTACTATCCTAAAAATGCTAGTTACTATTAAACTTTAATGTCAGTTTTAATATTATTATGACAAACAAAATAATGTGCGAGACAATTTCTAGTATTTTTCATGTCTTTTCATTCAGTTTGTGTTTCATCGTAATATTTTAAGAAACAAAAGAGATACAGAGTTTACCGCAAACCTCTGAAAAGTACGAAATCGCAACACGCGCAATACAAAATGGCCTCCTAAAATTGACGGGTCGTCTAAAAAATCAATTAATGCCAGTTTTCAACTCTTGATACTCGGTTAAAGTAAAGGAGAAAACATAAAAAATAAATAACTGTTGGTCGATTTCATATGGATTGACTCTTGAGTCAACACTGATAGAATTTTATAAATGGATTGGAAAGAAAATAATGAAACATGTAGAGGATGGAAAATTCATTAATGAGAGACAATTTGGATTCCGAAAAGGTATGGGAACTGTAGATTCAGTTGAACGTTCAGTTCAAGAAATAAAACAGAGAAAAAACAAATATTGCTTATATTTATTTCTCGATATAAGGGAGCTTTTGACTCTATACAGAACGCAGGAGATGAAAGTATCAACATATTTGTTAGATTTAGTAAAATCACGTCTAACATATAGATTCATTTATGTACAAGTTGGAAATGAAAGACTGATCAAAAAGGTGAAAGGAGGTTGTCCTCCAGGATCTTCTATTAGTCTTTCTTATTGGACTGTGTTATTCAATAATGATTTTAATGACCAAGAGAATCGAAGTATTAATTTCGTGGCATATGCCCATCATCTCGTGGCAATAATAGAAGAGGATAGTAAAATAAAACACAAGAAAAATCACAAGATGTATTTAGTAAAATATTTATCAGCAGTGAGAAATTCAAACTAACTTTGTCGGAAGAAAAAAATAGGCACGTGGATTGGCTGGTCTACGAGTAATCGAAGAAATCCAATTTTGAGATTAAAGTAACATATTAAGATACAAATTGTGACAAAAATAACATTTACGAATTTTGCTGCATGAAAAATTGAATTAACTACTTTTGAGAAAAGACATTCAAAATATCGTAACCGTATATAAGAAAGCAATACATTCTGGTATATGGATGTGGCATACTGGATGAACGTATAGCATATTAATATGTCAGGAAGAAGTTACAAGCGTTGCAAAGGTTATGCCTATTGAAAATGACACGTGGATATGCAACAGTGTCATCTGATGCGACATATATTTTGATTGCCAATTGATTTATACATAGCTAAATTAATATTTCGACGTACATTAAAAAAGAAAGGAGTATTTGTATTGGACGAAGAGAATTTGCAAGACAACAAAAAATTGAAGAACGGTGATAGAAAAACTATTAGATTGCAGGTAGGTGCTTTGGCAGAATAGTGAAAAAGAAAGAATGACTTTCCATTACGTCTCTAAAGTACGTTATGAGAAAACGAATGCAAAGTGGTTTAGGACAAATCCATACATAATTGAATTTGACTGGCCATAGGAACTTTAATAACTATTTATTTGGGAAACATTGAAACAGCGGACTGGATTTGCAAAAATTAAGAAAACACTATACGTTTAATAGGAATGTGTCGCGCATGGACAGGAACGGGCAAAATACATTCAATATATAAAAAAGATGGATTATTTGATTCTTAAAGGTACAGTTACAGAAAACGAAGTTCAAAATGATAAATGCCATGAATATGTAACAATTATTGGAATGTTACGGAATACACTGACGAGTGAAACAAACATCAAAGGAAGAAAGAAAAGAAGCCTGGCAGATATAGTACAAAGCAAGATTGTAATTGACACGATACAATTAGTGGACAAATGTATTTTTAAACGCAAACTATGATTAAACATGTTACGTCGAATGAAAATGGGAGACATGTTTACTCTGTTACCTAGCGGTGAGGTTCACCGCAATCTAAGAGATTTCTACGCAAACTATGAACCTAAATTATGATTTCTGAAATAAATAATTGAAATTAAATTAACAAACCGTCCCAGCATGGCCATTGACCGGCCACCGTGCAATGCGGAAATATGAGAGACCTTACCTCATAAGAATGTATGTTTTACTCAGCATACTCGAGGACGGGATCGTGCAGTGCCAAGGCTGCATGGCAATGTGCCTGATAGGTAACGTGAGGTTACAGCAGTCGTTCTCCGAATTCCTGACTGACTGACGGACATTGACTGATTCAGACGTATACAATTAAGGAAAAAGAAAACGTCTGAAACACTCGCTGCCAAACAATGCAGGGAAATAGATATAACACGAAACTGTCGGGGCTCGCGGTGTCCTGCAGACAAAGGGTGAGTAATGTAGGTTTACAATTAAGGATTCGGGTTTTGAAGCTAAGTGCGGATTCGCGTAAAAGTAACCTGACCACAGTAACCCAGGAAAATTTCAACTACAAATTCAAGGAACAAACGTCAACTAATTTCAATATTGACTTTAAAATTCAAGGAGTCCAACATTTTCTACACACAAGCACAGGAAGATGCAGACAGTCTTCTCTTTTGTGTGTGGGACTTTACGGCTCGCCGACATTGAGGTCATTAGAGCCCCAAAATTTTGTACAGATCGTGAAAAAGCTGTTACGCGCACTAAGGAGAGCCAACATGTCTCTCCCCTCGTGGGACTCGCCGAATGACTCATCCATACCCACTAAAACCCTCCTGAATTACAATATATCCAAACATACAGAAGAGAGACAGATTCCTAAAGCATTATAAAAACCGAAAACAAAGAAAAAAGTAAATTTAGAGACAAAAAATGAAAATTCAAGGAAAAGGAAATAAAGAGATTTAAATCCAAACCCTCCCGAGAACTTGTGAGAGGAGCCCTGATTCGTGTATGGATTTGAGAAATAACATACGAAGATCTGATACGGTTCCAGAGGCCACATTCCTGAAGGAATCTAAAAAGACGTATCAAAATCGGTTCATTTTACCACAGCATTCAAGCTGTTGGGTAGATTGTGTCGCCGTCGGCTGGTACTATAGTTGAGACACTCCAGAAGAAAGTGTTTCACGGTAAGTTTCACAGATGGGGGTGAAGTTCACCGCGTAAGAGATGACCTTGGGGAAGATAGCAGTGGTCAATACGAAGACGTGTAAGGATTACTTCACGTCTGTTCGCACGGGATGATGTCACCCAGGTCTTAACGGAGTATTTTATCTTCCTCAGCTTGAAGGGGCAAGTTTGCCATTCGGCTTGCCATGTCCCAAGAAAAGACGATCTAATGGCAACCTTTGAATCTGACGCAGGAACAGAAAGGTCAAGGACTGCCGTCTGTGTTCCCCGCTTCGCTGCCGCATCAACCTCTTCATTACCCACAATACCCACGTGCCCAGGAACCAAACAAAGGACTATTTCAAAATTTTGAAATACTAGATGGCTTATTAGATTCTGAATGGTCAGAGTCAGGGTGCCAGAAATGTACAGTGAAGACACTGACCACAGAGAGTCACAGCAGAGAATCACACGCCGTATTGATGATAGCTGAATGAACTTCAGTGCCTCAAGGATTGCAAATTTTTCAGCAGTGTACACGCTGCAAAGGGAATGAAGGCGAAAAGAACGGGTGGCACTATGGCAGTGGAAAGCAGCACCAACGGAATTATTCATTGCTGAGCCATCAGTGTATATGAACATATGATCCAAATAGACAGTCTGATCGTGGTCACTGGCAATAGCCTGGCACCTCATCATGACAGAGAGACAGTTGTGGGTGACGATATATATCTTCTGGTTATCATGTTAGGATTGTGTACTCCTGACAACGTATACTTCTTGAAGCCAGGAAAAGGGAAAGTTCCTTCAATGTTATACAATCCTCCAAGTGCTATTGATAAAAGTCTTGCTAACAACGTGTTATTTCTACACGCCATGAGTTGCCATGACACTACATCCGCTCTGGAGAACTACGGTAAAGTAAAATTTATTAACACGTTAAAAAAGGACCCTGTTCTCGGACCCACGATCAATGTGTTTACGGACCGTAAAGCCAAACTTGAGGTAATTATCAATGCAGGAGAACAATTTATCCTCGCTTTGTAGGGATCTGGAAAACACTGTCATAGAACAAATTGATGTACAAACAATACGTAACTTCGTCATATAAGGTGACATCAAATATTGCATCATACATGCCTCACTGAAGCAGCGGCACGGTAACATTCAGAGAGTATTCTAACAGGTGCAAAAATGGCTTCGAAATGAAAAAACGCCGTGAATATTTGGGATGGACACTAAAGAACAACAATCTGATATCAATCACCACCTTGGAATCCCCCGCACCCGACAAACTTCTCCAGCTGATATCCTGCAAATGCAAGAAGGATTGCAAAGCGAGTAGGGGTAGAAAGGCTGGTTCATTATGTTCTATACTCTGAGAAAAATGAGACGGAATTTAGGCCAACACCCATAAATATTATACCGATGAAGATGGTGACGATCATGATAATCATCCATCAACTACGGCTGTCGTGATGCAATGCATTTTAATAACTGAATATATAATCAAAAATATAACTATTCAATTTCAATAATTATGATCTCTGATCTTTAAGATGAGAATCCAGGACCTTCTCCATTCGAGCATTATCAACCATATGAAGATGTAAACAAGACCGGACTCGAGTGTCAACTGTCCACCAAATTTAATAATTTTTATAATCAACATATAATTATGTATTGTAATAAATAAATATTTATTACTTTCATTATAAATATATCGAAAAATTATCGAGGAAAAGATCTAGTAATTGGGACGAAACTCGTAATTTGCCCTCGATTGAAAGCAGACGTGGCTAGGTGAAAAAGGGACTGTTTTGACGAACAAAGAGAAAGTGGAATGGGGAGAACAATTTCCACTGAGGTGCGTGTTAGAGTGCCGAGAAAGGGGCCATTAAACTAGGGTCGGAGCCCCGAGATACGTTGTGACTATTTACGTGGGTAGGAACGCAACAATGAAAGAGTAAGTATTTGTTAAAAACAACGAACAGACTTTGTCAAGACATAAATGGAATATTGCGTTTTTAGAAATTCGGGAGGAAGATTTGGTTAGTTTCAGTGACAGATAAATGGATATGTCAGGAACATCGTACGAGTATGGTGTGGAGCCAAGGTCATGAAAAGAATAAAGATCTGTTGGGAGATACTTGGGCCAGAAGGATTTTCAATCAGCGAGCCGTTGAACGACGTGGATTGAAGAGAGGAAACACTTAGGGAAGGAAAGGAGAGGGGGTGGAGGCTGACCGCCGGGTCGCGTGGCAAGCGTGTAAGCAATAAAAGACGAGTGATTTTGAACAGAATAATAGAGGGGGGAACGTCTGTTCAAAAGAAGTTTTGGGGTTCGAAATGTAAAGACGTGTGAATTAAATTTGACAGACGCGTTAAAATATAGTGTTATTGTTAGAGCGCAGGGGGTTGGAATTTCCCTGTCAAAATTAAATATTGCTTTATGGAAAGAAGCGGATTGCGGATCTGGAAAATGTTAAGGTGTCCGACATGGAAAAATACCAGGGTTCGGAGCAGCGTAATGTTAGTATTAACAAACATCGCTATTGGTGAGAATTGAGGACACGTCATTATTAGTAATCCAATCAGAGGCGAGTCACGTGAAAAGAAAATTGGTAAGTCATTGGCTAGAGAACAACATACATCCAAGTAGAAGTTATCTTCTCAATTTTAGGGCCAAGAAGGTATGCGATTATTCAAAAAAGGAGCAGCGACGCTCCAAGATCCATTATTATTATTCTTTTTATTCGGAGCAGATCAGATTATATTTTTCAGACATATTGTGATCAGTATCACAGAGATCACAAAATATCCGTTCTGATACTCTCAAGAGACTTAGTACTATTTTGCTTGTCTCTTCATTATTATATCTGATTGACTATTTCAGTCAGTGCTCCTAGATGACACTAGATAATCTGGTGACCATTCTATTTGTCATTATTTTATTTGAGTGAGCAGTATCGGTTTGATCATTATGAGTATTCTGTTAACCGGCGTGCAACGAACGTGCTTAACTTGAGTTCAATGCAATCAGTCCAACTTTTAATTATTTCGGCGCGAGTAGCGTTTGCCTCGCTTAAAAGTTTTCGCTAAATGAGTGAACAATTTGGCTTAGCGGTCAATGGCATTGAACAGTACGAGATCCATTAAGTCGTAACATACTCGTCAAGTTGTGGTGGGTGATGGTATTCGTGACGTCTCACATTCCACACGGAGATCAACTAGGCGGTCGTAGCAGTGGGCGTAAGAAGGACGGTGACTAGGGACCGTCTTGAATGAACGTAAGATACGGAAGGTAACGGCACACATCAACGAACGTGCTTCCACGACGCTGTTGGTCACTGGTGCTGGTTGTAGCTGGTCACGCCTTAAAATGGCAAGGTAACTGCATAAAGTGCCGAGTACGGTACATGGCTAGCGTCATTAAAATACCAGTGAATCATGATGAAGTGCGCGTGATATTGCCAAACTTTTGTGGCGCAGATAATTTTTATTATTATGTTAAAATATATAGGCTCCAATGCAAATGAACATTGTGTTAATAATAGACTTCATAAGATAATCACTAATTTGAACAGTCATTGAACAGGTTTTGCATGCCTGAAGTGATTAATGGAACACATGTATTGTGTGTTCTTGTATAATTATTAAGATTATTTATTTTGGGGGATATTTTGATATGGGAGTGTATAAGTGTTGTATTTTGAGGGGAGTGTTCCACGGGTATTATGAAGTGTATATACATGTCAATAAATAATTACACCAAATATTACAAGTGTTGTTTCCTTTAAGATAGGTTCCATTTTCACTAAAATAAAATGGGCCGAACGCCGACCTTTCTTTTGTTTATTGTATTGTGGGGCATATTAAATATTTCAGCATAAGTTGATCGAGTGGGCCAGATAAGTGGTATTATCATTAATTATTTTCAAGACCCCTATTAAAATTTTCATTACAACTGTCGCACCAACGTGGAATCTCTCTCTAAAATTCCCATTACAGTATATACTGCATAGCATGTTAAGAAGTTAAATTGTTGAAAATATGGAAAAGTAGTACATGATAACGCAAATTATCGTTAATTTAGGAGCGGATTATATTCCAATAATATTCTAAAAGTGCGTTTCTTTTCCAAAAAAAAATGTTTACATGTTAAATTCGCCTGAGTATGTGCTTAGTAAAAACTATATTACGATCCACTTCTATAATAAAATAGTTGCGTGTAATAAAATATGGAAATATTGTGTCACGTCATTCTTACTAGCAGAACAAGTTTTCAGAAAAAGCTGTAGAAAATAATAAAACCTGAAGAAATAAAATTTTCTTAAAAATTAATCAACTACATACAAATTATTTGAATCATGTTGCATAATTTCAAATAGGATATGTGGAAATAGAACTCACGCTCAGGTGTTCTTAGCATAGCGACTGCGTCCGATATACACTCAACTCAAGCGCGCTCTGACGTGTTGATTTGCGCCTAAAATGTTCATACGTCGGAAAAGACTCTACAAGAGACATAATTTGAAGGAGATTTAATGTAGTTTATTTTTGTGTTGGACAATATTCTCTAAAAGTGTGTAATTTTCGAGTTGTAAGCAAACATAAGAAAAACTGGTTTTCGGAGTCCATTTCAAAAGTTTGGTTAAAATTCACCACGCTCTAGCGCGATATATGTTCAGACAAAAAATCAATAGACTTAATTTGTAGGAAATTTAATGCACATTAATTTTGCATTCATATACTTTTCTCCAGAAGTGCGAACTTTTCGAGTTATAAACAAACAGCTAAAACAAGTTCGATTTTTTAAAAGTTTTTTGAATTTTTCTCAAAACGCACAGGGTTTACGAGGTGGCAAAGTTGAACTTCGGATTCAGCACCCCCGAAAACATACGAATCAATTAAGGAAAAACTTATATATTTTTCCCCGCCAAACTACCATATGATTGGACTATCAGTGTAATACATTCCACAAAGCAATCACATGTCATGACCTGTATGTGTGCTCCCAGCAGAAATAAGAGTAGAGAGAAGGAGCCGCGGTGCACACTGGAATAGAATGGGCTATCAGACACACGTAGACTAAATTTAGGTTAATTGGAGATCTTAAGGTTGCTAATTGCACATCAGATATGTGAAATCTAAATATCAAAACAGCAGAATATATATGAAGTCTATCATGGAGAGCGGAATTCAAATTTATTCAAATCTACAGTTTTATTCCGAGCATCACGAAATCTTGAGGACTTGTGCTTCAAACCATGAGGTATACATGAGATTTCAGAAACTCATCCCATCCCTTATTTTCCACCACATAATTTTTGTAACTATTGATGAAATTTTTCACTCTTCACAATAAAAATAAAGAGAATCATAAGTCTATAATGCCCTGTAGGTTCACATTAATCCCTCGTGGAGGTAGCACCCCTAAACGTAACGTGGGAAGGGGAAGGTATTAAATAATAATCGAAAATGATTATAATAGGTTGCAAAATATCGGAAGGTGGCTGACTATTTTCTCATGCTACACCGGATTCATTCAGCTACTATTATGTAAATACACATGGAAAATAATAAAAAAGTCACATATTAACAGACATTTGTACAAGTTAATAAAATGTCTTATATGTTAAAAGTGAATATTAACAAAACAGAACAAAAAAAAAATGTTTGGGGAAATGCATAAGGTTGGAAGTAATTTAAACGTAAAAAATATAATCTATTGTTCATATATCAAATGTAAACAAATAAACAGAATGAAAATTGAGTAATGAAACATTGGCATATCTAATGATATCTTTAATGTTAAGTTTACATTTTTAATACATAAATTTATTATTTGCTATCTTGAGTGGTTTATATAAATTTTGAGCTTTTACACGTAATATACTTAATTGTATCCTAGTGAAATTCAATGCTATTAGCATTACATTTCACATTGTCCCTCGCTCTCCCTCACTCCTGGTTCATAGTGGTTCCTAATATTTTAGTATTTTATTCTTTGCAGTATATTTCATTGTTGAACAAAATATGAAACCTCTCAGCACCCCGAATATGACAGTTCAATGCTTTTATTGTAACATTTTTGTTATTTTCTGACTTTTGACCACATTTTAGACGTTATATCTCAGAGTGGTTCATACTGGTTCTTAATTTTTTAGTATACTGTTCTTTGTAGTATGAAGTATTGTTGTATGTAAAATGAAATCTCTTAAGATATCCTAAAAAAACGTCTGACTGCTGTATTCTTCACGTTCGTGATTCCGCTGAGCGATAGAGCACGGTTAAACCCTACTCAACCGACCTAGGTGAGGTTTCAGCTGGGATTTTCCTCACCTACTCCAGTCAAATGTCGGTTCGGCAGCATAAGTTCCCTGGCAACCCAGCATTTCTCCTTCTCAATTCCCTCAATCAAGTCATGCTTAGCTGGAAGAGCAGGCCTCATGGCCTGAACCCCGCCAAAAGACGTGTAATAAATAGTTCTGCACTAAAACGTAGTAGTCCAGTAACCGGGGGATTTTTATATAGGCCGACCTTGCAAAGGGTCACGGAGAGATTATGTTTGGCTTACTTCTTGAATTGGTCGTAGTTATGATAATGAGTTTACGACCTCCAATCACTGCCGCTAGCGCTGCCATCTTGGAAAATGGCGGCGAATTTCATCTTTTACAATTATTTCGTTTCCAGTAGTTCCAATTATTGAGTTTTACTTATGAATAAAGTTCAAAAGACTAATAATCATGAATTCTGAAAAACTACTTAAATCGTGAAATATAATGACTAATTGACTCGATGTAATTGACTATATCTCTGTCAATTATGAAAAAAATGGATCAAATTTTTACCATTGAAAATTCAATGCATTTGGGTATTTTTCAAATAACAATCGCGAAAATCCGTGATATTGTATTTCGAAAAATTAATTTTGAAAAAGTAGCATTTTCCGTTTTCGCACTCAAAAATTGTCTTCGTTTGACAAAAATATAACAATATGGTTGAAAACAATAGAATGGAATTTAAACTTTCCGTATAAAACACTATAATTATCTTTATGAGAGTAATTTTTAAGCATTTTGCATTTGCTGTTCATATAGGCTACATGTAAGTCAAAACAGACTTGGATTCACTCAATGGTAAAAAGGTGACAAAATTATGAAATCAATGGGCATAAACCTCATTTTGCGACGTAATTAACTAAAAAAAGTTTTTGTTGAAGTTCGCGATGGTCGACTTTTTTTGCCGATTATACAAAGAATGACCCATGCACAAATTTCATTACTGATTTTTTATATTAATACATGAATTACAATGAGTGTAAATATAAAAATATCTTACAATGTAGATTTGGTATCAACTGGAAGCAATCGACGGTGCATTTCAACTACTTTGAACAAATTGTTTCTGTTCATAATCTAATATTATAGAATTGAATTTTGTTACCAGATCCACACCCTTTTCTGCGGTGGGAATATAATGCTTTTGCCATCCACCTAGCGTAGAGCATTGCACCTGGAGGTCGGAAATGATAATTTGTTTCTTTCCCCTCAAAATATAATAGTCATTTTTAAAAGTTCTGTGTAAAGTGCTCGTGAAGAAAATATAAAAAAACAGCAAACAAACAAAACGTTTCAAATAATTTTAGTCATATTCTATATTAAATCTTTTAAAATCATATTACCTATATCTGCTGCAAGACAAATGATAAAATTGCCTATTTTTCAGAATTCAGCACCTTAGGTACTATTTCATCATCAATACCAGCTTCAAATTTTGTTTGATATATTGATGTTTGGCCAGAATTTCTGAAATCTTTTAAATAGTCAAACACCTGTTAGTTGTTAGTGCAAGACTTCTTTATAACACAATCTTCAAAATAAGCTCATGAATGTGTTGACAACTTCGCAAATACATTAAATCTCTATCAGATTTTTGTTCTAATAGAAGGCAAGTTCCATTTCGTGTTTAAAATAAAATGAAAATTTGAAACAAAATGTACGCATGTGTATAAATGATGCAAAGAAAAATGATAAATTGAATATATTCCTGATTTGTTTTAATAACACCAAAAATTTTGAAAATTAGATAAATTATTTAAAATGTGTTATTTTTTATTTTCATATTGTTAAACTTGACCTAAAATTGTTATTTTGATGTTGATAAAACTATTATGAAATGGATAAAAAAGTTAAGAGTAAAAGAAGTACAAAAAAATTAATATTACTGCTATTATAAATTTTCAATAGAACAAATGTACACGTGAACCTGAAATGTTATACAGATATTATCGATCATCATGAAGGTAGAAAAATTCATTCTTTAAAGAAGGATATTGACAACCAAATTATCAACTGTGAAAAATGTAGAGGTATCCTGAAAAGATCGACCTTAAAATTAACTTTCCTGAAAAATAATTCGAAACATGTCACATTTTATAACTGTGAGTTAAGGAATACATTTCTCAAGTAAAATTCAGTATAATGGATGAAATAAGGTATTTTCATCAAAATTTCTGAATGAATCATAAAATCTTGATGTATTTTAAGAAAGTTACCAGCATTTTAACACAATTACAAAACTATTTTTTTAAATACACATTTTTGACTTGCGCGACCTGTAAATTTCATCTCAATTTCTTCATATTAGGTGAAATCGACCCCATTTTTCATCCTCTAAAACATTTTTTCTAAATTTCCATCCTCTGAGAGCAATTAATTATTTTATACTTCGTTTCTTTTGGAACAATCTAGTGCGCAGGTAAGGTACATGCATGGCGTGCCCGCAGCCTGGAAGACAGGTGTCAGTCAGGGTTGGTCAGTAGGCTATCATAGAGGGGTGGAAGAGGTCGGACGCGAAACTTCAGAGCGAATGAACTGTGACACTGTATGATAAATGAAGAGGTAATGCACCTTATTTAGTATGTGTATAACATTTGGTAACTAATTAAGAAGTGTAGTATCAAACGGCATTACCAAATGTTCCACAAAAGAGCGTAATATATTTACATTTTTCTTTATTACAATTTTCGTTTCCCTATTCCGATTTTGTATTCTTTTATACTTATTTTGTTATGTCTCGCACTAGACGCGACACAGTGAACATCGCTCTCCGCAGCCCAGCTTAGAAACGAAGTGACACGTTTACATCCGAATATCACAAATATATTTGAATCCAGACAGAGGCAATTGTCACGATACATTACACCCTGCAACTGCAACAACAAGAGTGGGAGCTGTCGCGTCCTGGCCAGATCACTTCTCTTATCTAATAAGTATTTACATTTAATTTTTAAAAGTTTTGAAAGATTTGAGTTGAATCTATTTACTTCGATTGCTATAATTACTATCATTTTAACATGTCGCGTTGCACGAAGTGTAAAACTGGTTTCATGAAAGATGATCTCATCAATGTAATGACATTTTTCAAGCTACACAGTAGTGCTGCAGAATGTCCACTGCCAAAATTTCTGTACTAAAACTAAAGAAAATCAAGCCATTCACAGTGTACCGCAAATGGCGATGTAAACAAAATCATGTCCGAATACATTTTAGAACTCATAACATCTGTTGAAACAAATAAAAAATTATAAACCGAAGATCGTTAAATGATATCTTTTAAACAATGATGTATCTAAAGTCAAGGAACTGCAATCCGAAGTTACCAGTCTTAAAACTACAGTGAAAGATAAAATAGTCGTCTCTTGGCACTAGAATCGAACGCCAACAGTGAATCTCGTCCTGTTGTGACGGTGACTCAGACAGTGGTAGTGATAATGCTAACTCAAATGTAACTCCTCGTTCCCTGACATGCAACGATGCAACGTATGTTCAAGGAGTTAAAAGAGCAAATATGATTTACCGATGCCCTGACATGGTGATAATGACAGTAGGCAAGACTTATTACATGTAAAAAATTATTTCCGTAAAATTAAAGTCTTCACCGAAATCACATCAGCTTATTATCAGAAGAATCGGAAAGTATGTAAAAAACGAATCTAGACGTATTGTTGCAACTATGAATAAGAGAAGTGATGTTATAAAAGTGTTAAGTAGCTAGAAATTACTGCCTTGAACGTTCTATGATTCAGCTGATAATACACAATGGCAACGCGATCAGCACAAAAACAAAGGTGATACTTCCATTTGTAGTATTTGTAAATGGGAAATATAGAGAGCTATTGAAGCTTATCTATATGGAGCGACAGGAAGTAGGAGTTGGGTGGTAGGTTCTTGATAGTAGGTCGGACGGTTAGCTGGGTTTACCAACAACTTGGCCCACGTAGAGGGGTTAGTAGAAGTAGTTAGAAATAGAGTTATTGATACTAACAGGAGATGGATAGAGGAAGGAGGGTTCGCTTTTCAGAAGGCACAGCTATATAAACTGGGACATTAATGTGCAAAGCTACAAATTTTTCTAGCCCCACCGGGAATTGAACCCGGGATGACTTGGTTAAGGCAAGAACGTAACCACCTGAGCCATCAGAAGGGTAGGTAATACTTACGGAGGTATTACTGAAACAAAAAGCTGACAAATTCAATTCTTCGAAACCAGCAGTTAGAAAAATTTGTTAGGTATGTTGGCGGTGATCCTAGGTTGTGATAAGAAAAAGAGGAAATGGCATGTATAGTAATTTAGATAGTTAAGATGTTAAAACGCCAATAATAATTCAAATTTTTTTCAATTTATTATAACCACATATCGTTAACAAAACAATATACAAATACAAGTATTTTTTATCTGTCATAACTCCGTTCTCTTTCCGTGGTCACGGCCGACACGATCGCCTGGTCTAGAAACTGAATCAATACGAGGTTCTTTTAGTTCAAGATCTTACTCCATATAATTCATTACTTTATTGCGTCTCGTTTTCTCGATGACCAAGTCCCTACCAAGGGAAGGAAGACGCAGAATCTACCATCTCATCAGCCAAAGTGTACTGCCTGTGTCTATATCGTCTTGTCTCTCTAGTTCGTCTCGCTATTCAGGTGATGTCTTTTACTCTTCCTCCAATTCCTGTTTCGATAAATCTCTAACCAATCCTAGCTGTGTTACATAGTCTCTAAATGCATGATATTTATCTTTTGTTCGTATTCTTTCTGCCTTGTCCTGTAATATATAATCACCCATCCGTTTTAACTGCTTGATATAACCTGCTCTTTCTCCTCCGTACCATGGCTAATCCCATAATTGATGTTCTAGCGTCTCCATTTAATGACCAAAAATACATCGTGTCATACTTTGTCATCCCACAAGAACTTCTCTCCATTCACCTGAATTTGCCCCTTCAGATCTAAGTGTCGTCTGTATTTTAGTTTAGTCAAATATAAATCTAGACGCATGACACCATACAGAACCTCTAAAGACTCTAGATATTCTCCTGCAAGCTCCACCTACTGCAAGAAAACACATGCGTTGAACTTACTGCAATCTTCGCTCTATATGGACATGTGCAACCCTATGCCTCATGCCATATACCATAGGTTATTACAGGACGTATTGCTCCCTTACACAACACTTTATACCTTTGATATGTTGTCTTTTGTTAATCCCACCCGTCTTTTGTTAAGCCCATAGTAGATCATTTTAGCTTTCTCAGCTACATTGATATACTCTGTAAAAAGCAATTTACCATCGAGCAGCCTCAGAAACTTGTATGTGCGCTCAATTCGAATTATTTCCCCATATAATTTTAGACAAGGATTTCGACGATTTTCTTTACTCAAGCCAAACCACATTGCCCTCGTCTTGGCTACTGATGTTATCGGTGGTTTGTAAAAATCCGCTCTATCTTCAATAAAGTTTGCTGGATTTCTCCTGTAACATCCGCCTACTATCTCCATCGATTATAACCGTAAGGTCATCCGCATACGCCATATGCTTGACATTTTCCTCCCCTAGATTTTCCAAAATATAATCCATGATCAAATTCCAAAAAAACGGCCCTGTAGCAGACTTCTGAATGCANTTTTCCTCCCCTAGATTTTCCAAAATATAATCCATGATCAAATTCCAAAAAAACGGCCCTGTAGCAGACTTCTGAATGCAACCGCCAGTTGGTCTTAAAATTTGCTGATCCATCTTAAACAAAAAATACCTATTTTGTAAATATGATTTAACCAGTCTTTGAAGATATGTCGCCACTTTCTTCTTCTTGATAGTTTCCATTAGTAATGTCCAGTCCGCATTAACAAATGTTCCTTCCGCATCCAGAAATATACACAAACAGTATTTTCCATTTCTCTCCACTATGTCTTTCAACGGATGTTGTTGGAGATATCAGTTCCTCTCCCTTTCATGCGTTGCACTGAACCCATTACTCTCTTCCAGGTACCGACTTATTTCCCCAAACATCCAACGGTCTAATATTTTACCAAAGGTCAGTACCGATGCTATTGGGCGGTACGAATTTCCTTTCGTTGGATCTCTACCCGGTTTTAAGAAGACTTTATATTCATCTTTGTTCCATGGTTTTGGAAAATATCCCAGTGCTACACACCCTTGCATCGCTGCTAACAATCGAGCCCTTATTTCCCAGTAGACATAACACACCAAGTCATGACCGATTTCGTCGAAACCTAGGTTTATACGTGGCTTAAATTGTTTAACTATTTCATCCCGATTTCCGCTTGTCATTTGTCCCTCTCTTCCAATCATCATTGAATTCCTTCTCCTCCCTTGTCGGAGACATTACATTCAGTACCCTTTTCCAACGTCGTCCCACGAGTGCATCTTAATGTCATCTAAACCATGCCATACAGATTCCCACGAGTGCATCTAAACCATGCCATACAGATTTTTCTTTCGTCTTTCCTGCACCTAATTTATAGGATCACTCCCAACACGATCGTTGCATCGCACCCATAACATAACTCTCCGAATCTCTTCGTTTCGCTTGCAATATAGAAATTTTGTATGTTCTACTTACACAAACACACGAAATAGTATATCTGAATATAAGGCGAGAAGGCAAGCCAAGAAATTTTGTAGACAGAAAAAGAAAGCTTGATTTGAGGAAGAGATGGAAAAAATGCACAATCTAGCCACCCGAGGAGAGGTTAGAAAGTACTACGGAAAAGTCAGAACCCTCAGAGATGGTTTCCAGCCAACGAACATAAGACAGAAGGAAATTATCTTTAGTAATAAAGAAATCTTAAATATATGGGCCGATTATTTTCAGGAAATACTAAATGAGAATCAGGACAGTGCGCCCGTTAACATTTCTGGACCTGAACCCTCTTTTGCTGAAGTTAGGAGCGCCATTAAGAGGTTAAGGCAAAATAAAGCACCAGAATGCGATGAAATAATATCAGAAATGCTCAGAAATGGAGGCTACAAACTCTGGAAAGAAATTCATCAATTAGCATCAGCAGAGTGGAATGAAGAGAAAATGCCTCACGACTGGCATAAGGCCATAATTCTTCCCATATACATAGTGATAAGTTAGATTACAAGAACTAAAGGGGAATATCCCTGTTAAGCATGTGTTATAAAATTTTCTCTTCTATATTAGCCTCAAGATTGTCAATTTACTCCAAAGAAATCTTAGGGGATTATCAAGCAGGTTTCAGGTAGGGACGCAGCACTACCGACCTGATCTTCATCCTATGACACATTCTTGAAAAATCTTATGAAAATAGCGATACTATACATTAACTGTACATTGATTTTAAGCAGATCTGACCACCAAAAGATACCAGATTCTCAAGAACTTATATGACTATGGCATACCATCAAAATTAATGAAACTGATTCAAATAACAATGTCGATTGAAGTAACACCCAAAATGTAGAATCAAAATGCAAGAAAGAACCTAAAGAACTTTTACGTCCACTCGGGGCGTTGGACAAGGGAATCCTTTATCAACAATTATTTTCAATTTACATTGGTGATCCACACATGCAAAAAAATGGTACTCTCATTAATAGGACCAAACAAATCCTAGCCTACGTGGACTTGACGATAATGGGAAGAAGAATGCTGGATACTGAAGACGTACTCAATGACACTGATGTTCCCGCGCAGCAAATAGGTGTTAACATTAATACAACCAAAACCAAGTACTCCCTCAGGGGACTTACATCTAGTAAGTACGTGTTTGGTAAACACGGGGCCCCGAGCTGAGTCTGGCATTGCTTCCACTTACTTGTGCTAGGCTCCTTCCTTTCTCTTTTCTGACCTTCCTTGGTCATCTCTTGTTCTTTTCGATCCCGACGCAAGAGTATCTTTCATTTTCCTCTTTCTTCTTCTTCTTTTATTAAAATGAGATGTTGATATTTGAGTTGTAATTCAGGAAGGTTTTTAGTGGTTATGGTTGAGTCATTTGGCGAGTCCCACACGCGGGGAGAGTCATGTTGGCTCTCCCTAGTGCGTAACTGCATTTTCCCTACCTGTACAAGATTTTAGGGCTCTAATGACCTCGATGTCGACGAGCCCTAAAGACACAAAAAATATCGTAAAATCCTTTCTTAGCGGACATTTTCGATAATTTTTCGTCTTACACATTCCCAACCACATCTAGGGATGTCGAGCACCTCATGTGTTCTGAAGGTTGCATGATATCATTGGAAATACGATTATTCATCTAAGAGTACACAAAAACCATCGACTTGACCCTAATATCAGTCTATTTACTTAATTTTCACGTCTGGGCCTTCCCACCAACAGCTCTAAGGATATCGTGCTTCCATGTGATCTCAACTGAACTAAGCGGCATTGGTAGTTTGAAAATCTCATCAAGCCTAAAACTTTGTATCCAATGCATTTTTAATGTAACGAATGTTCAAAATTCGTTTTTCATAATTTTTATTCACAAACCCATTCTTCCTCTCAATTTTTTCATTTATATTAGGCTCTCTTCAAGCCTCCTTGTCTGTGTTGCACAACAATACAAGGATCTAAGATCTATCTCCCTAAAACATCACCTGGCAGGCAAAAAAACACATTTTTGGATTTGCAACCACACCTGACTGCCAAGGACTTTACCCAGCACGGTTTACACCTGCGACCGTCTGGGAAACAGCACTTCGGTTCTCTCCTAGCTTCACATCTGACCTCACATCATCCACCTGCTCCATTACCTCCTCCTGCACGTACCTCATCTCCTCCTCCACCTCCCTCTACTTCTACCTCATCTCCTCCACCTCCCTCTGCTCCTACCTCATCACCATTTCCTCTTCCTATCTCCACACCCATTTCTTCTCCTGTCCCCGTTCTTTCACCTACTGCTTCCTCATCTCCCACGTCAACATCTATTCCTCCTGTCGCCCCCATACACCGTTACAACTTGCGCTCAGGAGTACGATGTGGTACTCGAAGGTGACAATCGCGTTCAGGTGCTGTGTGCGAGCTTCATCCGGAACTAGAAGCTGTACCAATTTCAAATTCCTCTCCACAATCTAACGTCGATTCCATTTCTCGTGAGTCACAAACTCTTTGCGAAAATAAAATAATTATATTTCATCATAATGTCCAATCCCTTTCAAACAAATTGACAGACATTGAAATTCTGGTACACGAAAATCGATTCGATTTGCTATGCCTCACAGAGCATTGGCTTTCAACTAACAACATCAACGATACTGCTATTTCTAATTATTATTTAGCAAGTTCTTACTGTCGGCAAAATTTTAAAGGCAAAAATCCCCACGGAGGTACGTGTATCTACGTTCGTAATGATATTTTATCTTCTCCACTGACAGGCTACGAGAACTTCTGCGTAGATAGTGTGTTCGAAATTTCTGCAGTTGAACTGACCGACACCGGTATTGTTGTTTTGTGTATTTATAGACCTCCTCAATCAGATCTTGACATATTTTTTCGGAACTTCGAAAATGTTTTAGAACATATCGCACATAAATCTACTAAATCTATCGTTATATGTGGTGATTTCAATATCGATTTCTTGAGTACATCCGACTCTGCACATTCACCAGTTAATCGATTCAAGAATCTTATCGACTCCTTCAACCTTATTACTACGATAAATGACCCCACTCGCCTCTCCGGCTCATCTCAAACATTGCTAGATCAAATTATAGTCAACAATGGAATCTCGTATCTCTCTGAAGTGTTTATCGCCGGATACAGTGATCACCTTGCTCAAGTATTGACTATTAATAATACACTAAAACCGCTTAAAATCCTTTACAAATTTACAAGAGAGTTTAATGACATAAATAAATCCATATTCGTAAATTATTTGCGTGAAGAAACATGGAAAGATGTTTACAATTGCCAAAACACCGACGACAAATTCAATGTATTTATCTCAACATTCCTAAAACATTACAACTCTAGTTTTCCCATAAAACGCAAGTTAATTAACACAAAAAAATACAATAGATGGATCACCCTAGGGATAAGAATTTCTTCAAAAAACAAACGCCGTTTATATTATCTTTCAAAACGCTATAACCAGCCACCCGAATTCCATAATTATTTTCGTAAATATAAGACTATTCTCCGAAAAGTAGTCTATGCAGCTAAAGTTATGGAAAACGACAGGCATATACTAAAATCGAACAACCGGATGAAAGCCATGTGGAATATTGTTAACAATTACACGTCAACTTCTGAAAATCGCGAAGAAAATGTTGACAAAACGATGGCAAAATTACGATTTTGCCATCAAATCCTCAGGACATCGCAAGTTTGTTTAATTCTTACTTCTCAGAAGTTGGTAAAATAACGAACTCAATGTATCCAAATCAATGTCCTCCAATTATATCCAC
>NNCF01129428.1:408041-429306 GCA_002313205.1 Laupala kohalensis
AATACAAAATTCTTAGGTCTCCATATTCAAGACAACCTCAAATGGAATTGTCACATTGACAATCTTAATTCCCAATTAAGCAAATTGTGTTACGCATTCCGAATCTTAGTTAACGCAGTTAGTCCACGTATTTCCCGTTGCGTATATTTTGCAAACGTTTACTCCCATTTACGTTATGGCATTACCTTCTGGGGTAGTTCCGGTCAGAGTATTCAAACTCTCAGAATTCAGAAGAGGATAGTTCGGATAATTTGTAAATCTCACCCCCGAAACTCCTGTAAACCTTTATTCAAGGAATTAAATATCTTAACACTTCCCTGCATTTATATTTATGAAACGGTCGTGTTTGTTAAGACCGAATTACTGAAGTGCCACCCTTGCTTTATACGAAACAGTCTCGTTCACGAACACTATACACGCAATAGTAGTAATATTCATCGCCCTAGAGTGTCAACCACTCTTTGCCAAAAGGGACCATACCATTCGGGAATCGTTCTATATAATTCCCTGCCCAAGAATATAAAAGATATTATGAAATTGAATATCTTCAAATCCGCGGTTAAAAACTACCTCCTGCACCAGTGCTTCTACACTGTAAAAGAATTTATTGATTTTAACAAAAGTTAAATTCGTCTTGTGCTTTATCACGCCATTGCTGTAGTACTTTTTAAACAACTTATAACAATTTCAAAAACTATTTTCTTGCATGATTGTGTTGTCTTATGGCTCATATTAATTTAGTTTTATGTGTACTCAACTTTGGCACGTTTGTGTACATAAATTCTGTAGCCCCATCCTGGCCCGGGTTTTTCTCCGTTTTTCCTTCGGGTAGAGGCGGATTTATCATACAGGTTCTCTAGGCTTTGTCTAGGGGCGGGTCTATTGTAACAATAAATCGTGAATTTAGTGTTATTTCAATTTTTAAGCACTATACTCAGAATAATCTATAGTTCGATAATAACTTACATGTAATTTTTTGCTTAAAATTACAAACATATTGACATTCTATTAGTATTATAACTCGCAGCTAACTTTTTATCTTATCTAGGAATTTTTGCTGAATTTGTTTTGAATCCGGCTCTGCCTTAGGGCCCTTGATCGGAATTGATGGGATGGTCCCTTGCTTGCTTCCGGAGAGTAAATTAGTTTATTGTCCTCCACGTGGTCATACGCAGTTTGTACTGTTTTTTGACAATAAATTTATTATTTATTTATATCTCTTTGCGCTCCAGTTGTTGCCGCTGCACATCTTGGCCGCATAAGCGTTACCCGTTTCCGCCTACTAGGAGGCGTGTGCATATCTATTTCCTCTTTTGTCCGTAACCTTCAAACTTCTTATTTTATTAACGAATATCATTAATGTTTCAAATTGTTATTTTGTGTCTATTAGGTGGTTTCCTATTCTTGTTGACAAAATTTCTTGCCTTCCATATTCTCGGAAATATTCCGCACGTTCTGGCGCATATAAGGGGTAGTCCCATAGCACATATTCCACAGTTTCTATTGCGTCTCCGCATTCGTGGAGATACTCCAATGAAGGGTTCTGAGCCCATAAAGCGTTCCTTAGATTCCAGTTTCCAGTTTGCCCAGGAACCCATCAAAGGGTAATTGGATTCTGTTCACAGAGTACGTCGGCATTGCCACACAAGTTTGGAAGATGTTCTAGCTGCCCATACTGCCCTTAATACTGCCAGGCTGTCGCTGAATATATTAATGCAGCCCCTGAGTCCAGACATATTCCTTATATAGTTAACACAGACCAGCACAGCTAAAACCTCTGCCTGGAACCCCCTCCCCAATGGAAAGAGAATCTTGTACTCGGCCCCCGGATCCCACCATCAGTTCCCGCTCCAGTCCGTGAGCTGTCCGTAAACCATATTTCGCCCCCAGCCTGAAGACATGATAGTACCATACTGATAGTGGATTCACGCGGTCTGGGGATGGGTGGGAAGGGGATAAAATTTAAAAATAGGCGAAAAAGACCAATACTGGTGATAAATAAATTACTTTAGGGGTCGCTGAAATGAAGAGTGACATACCCGATTCCGTTTAAGTCCATAATCAGCCCCCGTTCCCCCTTATCGACCCTTAGGACGGAGATAACAAAAAATTAATGACAAATTCACGATTTTTGGCGTCGCAGAGATGGTGTCACACCTGATATCGTTTAAGTCTTAAATCAGTCCCCATGGGAAATAACACGCTTTCCTCCTTGACGGGATGAAAACGAAAAAATAGTTAGAAAGGATTGATTTACATCGAATAAATAGTTTGCAGGGTTTCTAGGTGAATAATATGCCAATACTATGACGTTCAAGTTTCAATCACATGGTGCCGGTACCCTTCGAGCTGATGGTGAAATACGTAAAAATAATATAAAATGACCTATATTAGAGTTAAATCCATTGTTGCGAGATGCATTATTAAAATGAAAGGTGAGAGTGGGGAATAGTGTAATACGTAAGAACTATCGAAAATGATCGAAGGAAGTGTCGAGTTTATAGTATTTTGGGTTGAATTGCATGACATGTAAAAATTGTCGAAAAGGTCCCATGTTAGTGATGATACCGTAGTTTTCGAGTGCGCAGTGATAAGTAGTGACATTCTCGGGAACGTTTGAGATCACGAACAACCCCTGTACACCCGCTGTACCTTTTAGGGTATGCCATGTAAAAATTATCCAAAATATGGATATCAGAGAAGAGTACTCAGTTTTTAACGTCGACGAGTTGAATGGTGACATCCCGATATCGTGTAAGTGTAAATTCAGGTCTCATGGGAAATGGCATCCTTACCACCCCTAAGAGAGAGAGAGAGGGGTGTAGATGATAATAAAATGAAAAAATATTTGCGTTCATTCCGTAGTGTTCAGTATTTCTAGATGAAAATAATATACCAACAATGCCGTTATGATGAAGTTCAAAGCCCGCGGTATGTTTGGCACCCCTCTAGGTGGGGTTGGAAAGAGCGTGACATGCAAAAATGATAGGAAACTATCGATATTAGTGTCGAATCCATAGTTTTTGGAGTTGCTGAGATGAATTATGAAACTCAGGATGCCGTTCAGTCCAACTTTAGACCTAATTGGAGGGGGGAGAGGTACACCAGTATGGAGTGGGACAGAACGAAACGGAAAAGAAACAAAAAAACGACCAATGTTTGTCTAATCAATTTTACTTAGGGTTGCTGAGATTACTACTAACACTTCCGAAGACAGTTGTGTTACAACGGCGGGGTGGGCGGACATTTTTTGTTTACTAAACGTTATTAATGTTTACTAAATGTTTACTGAATGATTTTGGAACTGAATGTCATGTTTCTATGGAAATGTACTTACATTATTGATGAAGCACGTGACGAAGTCAAAATCATAGACAAAACGTTATGTAAAAATTACAAATCTACTAAGAATATCTATTGTATTTTCAATATAGTAATACACCAACAGCTATGGTCTAGTGGTAGCGTCTTCGCGATAGAGCGTGGGTTCAAACCCTGCTCGACTGAACTAGGTGAGGTTTTCAAAAGGGGTTTCCCTGACCCACTACAGACAAATGTCTCTTCGGTACAAGTCCCCCGGCAACCTAACCTCTCTCCTAGCCCAAAGGTATAAAATAAATAAATAATACTAGCAACCTGCCTATTTCACTCTCATTCATCCCTTTATAATAAACATTTTGAAAACATCCTTTTATAGAGAGAATCTACATTACAAAAGTAATTTTAATTCAAAATTTCATGTTTTTTTAAAAATATTTTACTCTGTATTGATGAAAAATGTTCAATCATTTAATAATAATGGAAAATTCTAGAAATTCAAACAAATCCGTGAATAAAATAAATATGAAAAATGTATTTTCTATAATAAGCTTCTATTTAAAATGTACTGTGCTAAAAAAAATTGTTAAGGAGAATAGAAAATGAAAGAAGGAAAACTATAAAAAAAAGTCCCTTCCCTGATTATCATAGGTGCGAGAACTTACAAGGTACATAAACCGATATTTTTAAAGTATAAAATATCAATTTTAAAAACTTACAGCATCAAGCATTATAAGTACTAAAGCAACTTTTAAATTACTGAAAACAACTCTGTATTTAAAGTTTTTCGCCATTCTCTTCTCAAGAGGTGCTAGGGGTGTAGTGGCTAATTTCCAACATGTGTCATTGGGAATATCACTACTGGTTTCAGAGGTCCCAAAAATTATGATCTCAAAACTAATATAGGTAATTTTCAATTATATTTACATTTCATCCACTTCTCACCACCTTCACAATAGGTATATCCCTTATGGAGGGTGATCTGTGTTTAAGTGTCATTGAGAGAGTAACTCTTCCATTCAGTGGTACCAAAAAAGATATATTCAACTCCAATATCTGTGTTTATTGATTATGTTTACCTGCTTCTGCATTCCCACCCCCTACCTTGTGGGTGGTAGGGGCATATTATCTCCTCTGCGGACTGATTGTGAACTTATTCGGGACATCCTTATCCATCTCAATGGCAGTGAAAACAATGATTCCAATCTAATACTTTCTTTCATTGATTTACATGCCACAACCTTCCCAAACCGTTCCTAGGGTGCCAGGGTTGGTTTATCCCCACAATGCTTGAAAGATTGTCAGTCATCTGAGTACCAAGTTTGGTTGAAATTGCTCCAGTCATTCTAGAGTTATAGTGGGACACATACATACGCCCATTACACCCACTTTGGGGTAAATTTTCATAGAATGGTAAATATATTACAGTAAATTGATTTCCATGTAAAATGATCTATTTTCATACAAACTACACAGACATAAAATTACAGCTAGATTGGAATCTTGGAAGTGGCCAAAACATTAATTACGAATTTTAAAACAGAAGCAAAAGGAAGGACAACAATAAAATAAACATACTCCCATTTCACATAGGTGTAGATATTTGTAAAATGTACCCTAATGGCATGCTAACTACACATACATACAAACAAACGGAGCAAGTCCAATAAAAGTTTGTAATATACTCAATATGAAAACTTTCTATAAAGAAACACCTAAAGAAGACTAAGTCCATGGATCTAATGTTTTAAACAAATGAGTGGATTTACCAAGCCACTGAATTTTGGAAAATTTTACAAGCGATGTGTGAGGCAACCTTTGAAGGTCTACAAATAACATGTTAACTTTATTTTCTAAACAGTTTTACCATAACTGGATCAATTACACAAATCCCTAGGTAGTTTAATTTAAAATTTATGTTGCAACATACTGGATTCTGTCAGAACAGCTCCATGAGTTTGAAACCAAACGATTCTCTTGCCAGAAATCCCTGCTATACATATTACTGTGGAGAACTTGCTTAATGTTTTCAGGTGAAAAATCTGGAAGAGTTTGCAGGTTGATAATTTAATTGTAGAGAAATTAATTTATTGAATGTAACACATACAGAGGTTTTGCAAAACTACTCAAGTTATATAAGGATGGAAAACGTGCCACCTATGTTTTCTTTCTTAGTTGGGTCCAAATATTGTAAGGTGACTGTATCATATTCATAGAATTATTCACCATTGAGTAAAGATTTTCATAAAACATTTCTAAAACCAGAACTAATTATTTTTGTTGACATTGATACAAATATCTACTGGAATTATAAGTCTTGCAATGATCTTTGGTGTCAACCCTGACTTTCTTGCTCTCTTTCTATCAATACCTCTTCATAAGGCTATTCTAAACATAAGACTAACAATGTGCAATGAATTACATTCAAGAAATAAAACAATCAGGATCAATTGGACAATTCAGGAAAGTTAAAGTACCTGGCTGGATAGTGTTGGGCAAGAAATTAATGAAATTAAATGTACGATAATAAAGAAAATACATACAAATGTAAATTATCTCCTAGTCATAAATGCTTAAAATTGTCACATTGAAACTGAGCAGTAAGCTCCTACATCACAAGCTGGGATATCTTACTAAATTAGCAATATTTATTAGGATATTTATAAATAAATAAATACAATAAATAAGTCATACGAGAAAAATTTTTGTCCTCACTCGTTATTACACTCTCATTTCTAATAAACAATGCAGTTTCTTCTATACAGGAACTCAGATTTAACCATTCTAAACAAACCATTCTAATTCATCCTAACCCTCAGAGGATATAATGAAGACCCCGTAACACACTGTATTTGAGAACAAAGTGATCGAGTCGTCTCAATAAAATGAAACTTTAAACCTAATACTTGGAATTAATCTTTTTACACTATATATTCGTATTATATTATGTACAGAATATCACATCATATTTAATAACTATGTTTGTAATATTTATTTAATAATGTACAAATTTAATTATTAGGAATAGGGCAGTTCAAATGCAGGTCACATTCTTAATAAGAGTAAATAAATATGCAATAGGTCAATAACAATTAATTTTCCTCCAAAGAAAGATAACATGGATCTAAAAATCCATTAATGAATAATAGCAAACCTCAAATTCATACATACATTCATTCATTCATTCATTCATTCATTCATTCATTCATTCATTCATTCATTCATTCATTCATACATACATTCATACATACATTCATTCATACATATATACATTCATACATATATACATACATACATACATACATACATACATACATACATATATACATTCATATATACATACATACATACATACATACATACATACATACNTCATTCATTCATTCATTCATTCATTCATTCATACATTCATACATTCATACATTCATACATTCATACATTCATACATACATACATACATTCATTCATACATATATACATTCATACATATATACATACATACATACATACATACATACATACATACATACATATATACATTCATATATACATACATACATACATACATACATACATACATACATACATACATACATACATACATACATACATACATACATCTCTTTTCAGAATATCACTAACTTGCAACAGGTCATAAAATTTGATAATCCATCAAGTTCATTTTCTTTTGAATACTGTTTCACTTGACATGAAATTTATTATTGTGTTATTAGAACAACAGCACTGACATTAGTCTTCCTGGTAAGTTAACACTTATTGCAAAAAACTTTAACATATTAAACCATTTTCAATAAGTAAGAAACTTTTTACATATGTAGGACCTCAAAAATACATTATTCCTCCTAACAACCAATAAAAAATACAGCCACAATTCAAAATGACTACATATTTGTTCATGAATTTTGGCTAGATTTCAAGGAATCCATTTTACATACAGACAAATGTTATGCAAATACACCCACTACTCAACACAATCAACAAATAGACATCCCACAAATTCATTATTATTTTGCTCATAAAGAAATTTTAAAAATTACATTATTTTAACAAAATTTAAGATAAATAAATATATTTACCTCAGTCTTGTTGTACTTGAATCAAATAATGTCATGTTCAAATCTGACAGCTGCCCTTTGTCACTAAGTGCTGTAAGAAGCTGTTCAGATACATCTGAATGAAAATACACATCACTGTCTCGAAATGAGAGGCGGCTCAGAGTAGCAGAAGAATTCATAGACTGCTCTGATTCTAATTCACCATCTGTCGTGGCTGAAGCACAGGCATTTTCAGAGTAACAGCCATAGCAGACTTTATCAAGTTTCTCACATATAAGGTCCACACATGCTTCTTGGAGAGAGCTTGGAGAATCGTACATTTTAATTCATCAGCGTTACACACCACTTGACAACTCCTAAGAGGTAGTATCAATTAAGACATGTTTACTCACACACACACATTCCAAAAATGAGCTAAACTGAAGGATAAAATGCATACAGATCGGTATAAAATATTGAAATATACGGCGTTTGAAACAAGAAAGCAATGAAAAATGATCAGAATGGTAACAGGAGGTACATTGCACGTGTTAAAAATAATTTTCCCAGAAAATGCGATCCTCCTACCCCTTTATAACATATTTTTATCAGGAGAGGAAGGATTGAGTAAAAATTCTTACTAGAATTAATAGTAACGAAAGGTTAGGCAATGAGTCAATAGAAATACACTGGGAAAACTACAATATTATGTTACGGGTGTTTAACAAAAGGCGAACTGACCCGAAAACATACTGACATGGATCAATTGCACTAAGGGAATCATAAACTTCTTATTGAATGTGTTAAGTATCATGAGAAAACAAGATTTTTAACATATTAAGAAAGAACACCACTTCTTGCGAGTCACAAACATAAGCAGTTTCCAGTTACTATGACAAATAAGCAGTGTTAAACGCATTTAAACATAATGATAACCCTTCTATAATCTACAGCTCGGTGCCATATTGTATCAACTTCCCAAGATACTTGTGAGCAGCACCGCCAACCTACACATCTGAAAGGCAACTTTGTGTATTCGGGCCGATCCGTCATTCAATACCAACTACAGATCAGCGTGTAACTCCTTTAGGAAGGCCCATAAATTGAATGTTTCCACATGACTCACTCGAATAGTTCATAATAATTTGTGATTCTGAGAAGACCATCATGTACGAATCTTCACTCAAGTAATTTTTCCGTCCACGAACAATTCACCGAATGTTTAAGTATTTTATGTTTATTCACAAACTGTGAATAAAGAGCTAGTAAAAGTAATAATAATAAGAAGAACAAATCATTAAAATTGTACAAAAAAACAGAGAGTAAGGGCATTTTCAAAACAGTTAAACGCGTTGTTTCTGATAACTTGAAATGAAAACAGAAGACTAACTGGAAGACACCCTCACGAGCTCAGTGTCGAACACGTCGATCTTGAAGCGTCCAACAATTGACTTACTCATGGAGACTTATTCCCTGAGACTGCAGGTTCCATGTTGGCTATACAAGACCAAAAAATAGAAAATAGAAACTATCTTAAGTATCTTATATCATAGGAGATGCAAGTGTAACTGACGAACGATGCACAAAATGTCTTCACACCTCTGAGACTGTCCAGCATATAAAACCAGGGTGTACATCCCTTTCATCTTCAGAATATCTGCACACACACGTTTGTGTGGCAAAGATAATTCACCAAGAGCTCACACAACTTAGCCATCTTATAGCTGACACCTGCCCCTACTACCATTATACTCCAGAGTGTCCTGAGAATGATAAGATTCGGCTATACTGGGATAGAACGGTACTCACGGACAGAACAATGACTTCAAACAGATCGGAAATTCAACAAAATTCACAACAAAACTTTCTTGATTGATGTAGCAGCACTGAATACTAAATATTACAGGAAACAATTCTCAACAAAATTTCAATGTATACAGACCTGGCACATGAGATTAGGCAACAACGAAATCAAATAACTGTTCAAATACTACCGATAGTAATTTCATCCACAAGAATTGCACCGCTAACACTCATCAAGAATGCCAAAATCCTTGGCATCTCATCTTTTATCATCAGCACAATGAAGAAATAGGTTATCCTTGCAATATTGTTCGTAAATTTCTTAACCTGCGATAGTATTATTCAGTTTGCTTTCATAAGTCGACGAATAGAATTTAAACACTATTAAGCGAACAAAAATCTAAATAATGATAATAACAACCCTGAGGGGAAGTCTAAAATCCCAATAGGTCGCGTCTCAAGGTGCGGATAGGGCAATGCGTCCCAGATATGGGTGATAGGAGGAAAATGAAATACCTCCCGCGGACCAACAGGTAACAGCAGCGCCTGACCTGGAGCGGGCGACTGCACACGGCGTCTGTCTCTATGTTAGGAGCGGTCGAGATTAGGGTGGCTCAGACTAAGGACAAGAACACAGATCCGAAGACCTCTGATAATCGACCTTTGGGGAGGGTACAGGAGAGAAATTGGAATGGCACACCAGGTTACCGATTAGGGTGGAGGTCCGAACCTCGCACTTACCATCAAAAGAGGTTGCCTCCAGCAATCTATAAAAATCCCGCTGGACTCAGCAATACTGATTGGCGACAGGAGGGACCCTTGCTGAGTACTACTGGGGACTTTCACTGAGGCCACCAAAGGTCGCAATTACAGATCACTGGAGACTATCTGCGGTGAAGTGTGGTCCGTGAACACCTATTCTACCCGAAAAATCTATCTTCTTCAAATGGATAAAATGGATACGCTAAGAAATAGAAGAAATGCTTTGTACTTCCCAAGTCCCACTTTCACCAAGGAGTGAGGAACAAGTCTCCAACACTTTAGCAGTGTCTGGTCACCCAATAGACGCAAATCAGGTGGGTCCAAATCTGATAGATACTCAAGGTCATCGAAGTAGAAGGACTCAGGATCAACGAAAAAACGTTATGTGGTACTTTTACCGTGCTAGAGAAAATGGGTGGAGGATCTGATCCTGATGTCTTCAAAATATGGAGATAAAGAAATCCAGAGTTAAGACCTTTATTCGATCCAAAGAAATTAGTCAATCAGAGAAAATACATGGTCAAAAACAAGAAAACTTCAACCGAAACACTGGAAAACAATTGCAGAAATGCAGAGATATGCACGGAACACCAGTCGAAAGAGACTCCCAAGCAACATTATTAAATGTTAATGATTCTGATGGTGTAATAATCAACACATTGATCGAGCTAATCCAACTATAGGAAGTATTTTCATCCAATTCGAATTTTATTATCGATTTCACTCTGAAATTAAGAAAACCAAAGGTACGCCATCGAATCCAGAGCACCCCTAAGAAACATCTAGAGAGTGCCAAGGCAAAGTAAATATTAAATGATGCCCGAGTACATGAAAGTAAATGGATAAGTGAACAAAAACCTTCCGAGTATATGCTCGTGGAGGAGTGTTTGCATCGTCAACGGCCAAGTGAAAATTGCTCCGGAACAGGACTCGAAATCGAGTTTAATAATACCAATAATAAATACCAAATAACGGGTGACATCTCAAGATACCATCTTTTATCATACAGGCAAACACGAAGCCAACGAGTCGTAGACCGCAAAGAATATGGCAGATAACAAAAGAGCTCTTCCTGCGTCCACGACGCCCAAGGCCGGACCGGAGGAGGCATCCTCTCTGGTAGAGGATGTCACCTCTGGGCCGAAGGAAATCTAAATGAGAAATGAAATAATTAGCCATTTGAAAAAGTCTTTAGAAGCGATCGAGGCAATTCTTGTCACAAAAAGCAAAGATAGACTGCTAGTCGAGGATCGGCGGACAATTCTGGCCGAGCTAGGCAAGTCAAAACTTGCTTTGGCAACACTCAGCGAGGTCACTCCGTCGATCCAAGACCGAGTGATTAGCGAGATGGTCAGGGGAGTAGTGGAGGGAATCGCCAAGGCGACTCCCAAAGCTATGCCCACGCCTGTGCCACAACAATCGGTACAGGTGGGCCATCCCGTTTCTTTCTCCGAGGCAGTGAGGCAGGGGGAAGCGAAGGCATCTGTGAGTGTGCCTAAGCAGAACCCTGTCGTACTGCTAAGGGCTAAATCGAGCAAAAAGATCGAGTCGATTTCTGAAGTGAGAGCCGAGGTAGTGAAGGGTCTCGGCGATAAAAGGGTTAGGGTGAGTAGGTGCCGCGTCGTTCCTAACTTTGTGGTCATCGAAATCCCGACACCTGAAGACATTCTGGAGATCAAAAAAAGCTGTTGAGAGCTCCAGTTTACTGGAGCCGGAGGCTGTTCGGAAGAGAAACCCGAAGGTAATCATTGTTGGTGTCCGGAAGGGAGTATCTGAAGATATGATCAAAAGGGAAATCGCTGAGACCACGAATGCCTCGAAAGCGGAACAAAACCAGGTCTTCGTCCGCACCAAGCTGGGGCGAGGTAAGGGGGCAAAGAACTAGGTTCTGCAGATGCCTCCGCGTCTGGGGAGGACTCTTCTTGAGCACGGGCGCCTGTACGTGAAATGGTCCTCGTACAGAATCGACCGTTATGAGTCGCTTCTGCGTTGTTTCCGGTGCCAAAGATATGGTCACCTGGGCGCCCACTGCCGACGGCAGACGGACGTCTGTGGTAAGTGCGGTGCCGAGGGCCATAGGCGGGAACAATGTAAGAAACATGAGAACTGTTGTGCTTCCTGCAGGCAGTTTGATGAAAGAGCAGACCACCAGACTGGTGATAAGCGGCTATGTCCGGAGTATTAACGGGCAGTAGAGTTGCAACGTCAGCGTACCGCCTATGAGTAGTCTGAGTATAGCTCAGCCAAATGCGCGCAAGATGGTGGCGGCCATGGGGAATCTGGAAAAGTTTGTGTACGAATGCGGTGTCGATGTAGTGTTAATACAAGAACCGTACACGGTAGGTAACAGGGTTGCTTGCATCCCGACCTCCTATCGAGTTACACAACTTAGTACAGAACACCCGTGTGCTGCTATCTTTGTGTGCAATCATAATTTGGATGTTCTGAAGCTAGTCCAGTTCACAACACGCTACTTGGCCGTGTGTCAGGTGGCGTGGAGCGGCCGGTCAGCTTACTTCGTGTCAGCATATTTTCCTTCTCATCCGTTTACGACGGGTCCTCTGCTGGAGCATCTAGACTTGGTGCTTCGGCAACTCCGTGGACAGGTGATCCAAGTGGGTATGGATGCCAATGCCAAATCACACCTATGACATAGCGGAGTTGAGGATTCCAGAGGGGGTGAGTTGGAGGAACTAATCGCTAGGCACAACCTGCAGGTGGCCAACGTGGCGACTCATGGTCTGACTACGTTTGTCAGTGCGATGGGCGAGTCTAACATAGACGTTTCGTTGGCCACCTCGGTGAGAGAATACGACAATATTGTGGATTGGATAATCGATGATTACTATACTGGATCAGACCATCGGATCCTAAGATGGAAATGTCTTTTGTTAGGTCAGGATGATTTCACACAGGGGCAACTCTGGAGCACGAACCACAGCACCGCTTTAAGCTTGGAAGAGCTGACTGGGAGAAGTTTAACATCTCTTTGAGCAGGGGTCTGCGAGGAGTATATGAGCACGCCTCCTGTGAATCAGTCGCTCCTAGCATAACCGATGCTATTCTGGAGGCGGCAAGGGAAGCAATTCCTTTTGGTCCGCCGAAGAGAAAAGTGAAGAGTTGGTGGAGGGACTGGCTGACAAGGAGCAGAGTACGTCTAAGTAAAGCGAGACGAACCTTGCAAGCTGTTAAGCAAAAGGGATTGCCGACGGAGGACCTTGAGGAAAATTTTCGAGAGGCCCGAAAAAGGTACAATTCCAACGTTAAGATGGCTAAGAGGAAGTCGTGGGAAGAGTACGTGGAGAGTATGTCGAGTCTCGACTGCTGGGGAACACCCTACAAGATCGCAGCTGAAAAGGTGCACATCCCGTTTGCTATGAGATCTTTGCGAATGGTATGTGGTGATGAGCAATCAACATCGCATACTGTGGGGTATCAGCGGACAGCGACTCTACTGCTCGATACTCTACTACCAAGCAACGACCTTACCTCTGAGGACGAATCGCATCTAGCCGTCAGAGAGGGTTTGCTTGAGCGATACGTAAATGATAGTGTAATCAGCTTCTCCATGGATGAGGTTCGTGATGCCGTGGCCAATCTCAATCCTAAAGAGGCCCCGGGATATGATCGAATCTCACCGTCCATGATAAAGAAAGCATCTATTTTGCTTGTCGGTCCACTCACTAGGTTTTTCAATCATTGCCTCGATGATGGCTGCTTCCCACAAGCCTGCAAAAGAGCGATCGTAACTCTGCTGACGAAGAACACAGCAAGCCGGAAGATGATCCAAAGGCCTATAGACCGATCTGCCTTCTCCCGTGCTGGGTAAGCAGCTAAAGTGGTTAATGGTTAATAAGCTGAAGAGGTCCATCGAGGAGGGATGTGGGCTGTCTGACACCCAGTTTGGTTTCCGGACTGGGCGTTCCACGGAAGATGCCATACTGAGGTTGGTTCAACTAACATCTGAGAACCAACATAAACGTAGTCGTGATCTTTGTTGATATATCAGGGGCTTTTGATAACTTATGGTGGCCAATCATGTTTGCCAGACTAAGGGAAATGGGTTGCCCACAGAACTTATATGGTATGTATGCAAGTTATCTTTGTGATCGTGAGGCAGGGGTGTCACATGGAGGAGTTTTGTTTTCGAAGATACTGACCAAAGGCTGTCCTCGAGGATCTAATACAAGTCTGGTGATGTGGAACCTCGTGATGGATCCGCTCCTTCGGGAGCTGTCATCTCGAGGATTCAAGCACGTCGCATATGCCGATGATCTGGCATTGGATATTGAGGGCGATAGCCGGAGGGAAGTGGAGGAAGCAGGGGAATCTTCAGTAGCCGTCGTGTCTGATTGGTGCCACAGAAACAAGCTACTTGTTTCTGAGAGCAAAACATCGCTCATGGTCATGAGGGGTTCACATGCAAACCGTCCTCCGCTAATCAGGCTAAATAATAGATCGATTGGTGTGGTGAAATCGAAGAGATATCTTGGGGTCACCTTGGACTGCAAACTTAACTTTCTCGAGCATGTAGAGACTGTGACAGCTAAGACCAATAAGCCGCAGGGCCCTGATGACCATCTATCGGGGCGCATTCCTGCCAATAATCCTGTACTGTGCATCGGTGTGGGCGCATCGGGCGCGTCTGACGATGTGCGGCAGAGCCCTTAGGAGTGCACAACGAGTCGCCTTGATAGCCATATCTGGAGCATATCGATCAGCTCCCACTGTCAGGCTTTAAGTCCTGACAGAGTTACTGCCTCTCGATCTTGAAGTTGTCAAGGGGGCAAGATATCGTGCTAGAAAGGGACTGCTGTATTTGTTGAACGATGTCTCGTACAGCCCGGGCCATGCCATGACGGTGTCGGACAAAGCCTTCATCATGAAAGAGGTTCTCAGGATCTGGCAAGCCCGCTGGTAGGCGGAAGATGGCGAAGGCCCATATAGAGAAATTTTCCCGGACATTTCTTTTGCCGGGAAAAAGAAGTTCTCTCCTTCCAGGAACTTGGTCCACTTGCTTTCTGGGCATGGACCGTTCCGGAAGAAGCTTTACGATCTTGGCCTAGCGGTCTCTCCGTTCTGTGAGTTCTGTGCACCAGATACAGCAGAACATGTTATCTACGCTCACCTGCTAGCGACACTCGTGGGCTAGAGAGGAGCTTGAGGAAAAATACAGAGTTGTTTTAGAGCCAAGGGTAATATCCGCGGCTCTGGGAAATGATGATGCCTTGGCACTGCTGAAAGAGTTTTCTGGCAGAGTAATACGAGACCGCAGACGGATCTAAATCTCAGCCGTAGGGGGTTTTTCGGGTGACCGGGATTCCTTGTGGCTACATGTGTTTCTTGGTGGTACTAAGTAAGCTTTCCGTCGGATATCAGGGATCGGGAAGTGCCGAAATGGAGTGTGCTACCACCGAAAGCTCACGATGGAGATTGGTCGCGGTGGGTGAGGATTTTATATTCACGTACCACGGACGAGATGTCTCGCTGGTGACGACCGGCAGTAGGTTGGTGCCGAGCTCGGCGGTGGAAGGCATACGTGAGTTATGTTCCAAGAACTGCGACTACGAAACGGGAAGAGTCTTAGTTCTCGACCTAGTGAGTAGGACAGTTCGATCTGAAGAGGAGGAGGCTAGTTCTGGGGCAGCTCGGACAGACTCCGAATCTGAGGAGGAACCAATGGCTCGTCGTCGTTTGCGCTTCTCCAGTGAAATAACGGTCATCCTTCCATGCACTTGTCCAACTGAGTGCATCCAAGGCGGAGTTTCCTCTGGGTTAATGAGGAAGAGTTCTCTGAGTCTGACTCAGAGTTCGATGACGACTCGACACTCACTTTCGATGAGGGGAAGTCGACGGCCAATGCCTGGGTTCTAAATTTGGACACAGGGTACGTAGCCCAAAACTTGCCGGAGATCGTGAATGACCAGAGACAACAACGTTCTTCGCCCTTGCGTAGGATGACTGGTGCTCTCTGTGGAGGAATTACATCTTGCATCCAAAAGGTTAGCAGGGGTACAACATCTTACCCCTTCTGGTGGTGTGGGCTGTGCTTCTCCCCACCTTCCGGAGTTATTGAAGAGGATCTCGAGGACTGGGACGAAGAGGCCTGTTCGTCCGTAACGACACCCATGGACGCCTCTCCGGAGGGGGTTAAATCTGGTCTGCGCATTAGTCACATCCTTTTGAGACTAGAGGAGACCCCCATGCAGGAAGCTGCACTCCAATATCTTGTACAGGTTCTAGCACCCGGAGGGGACAGGCTCATGTTCCGGTACCCAAAGGAGGTCCTGGCGATGCAGCTGATGGCGGTTGGTGTTCCATCTGATCCGGCCGTGCTGCGTCGCTACGTCCAAGAAGTCTTCCGGAGGAGGGGAGTGAAGTACGATCTGCAAAGCATAGCTGCACACTACAAGAGAGTACTAGGAGTCGTAGGCAGCGTGACAGGGAAACCTCTTGATATGGTGGTCGTCCGGGGAAGGACTACGGCTTTGTCTGTTCCAGGGTGATCACCGTGCCGACTGACTCTCCTTCAGGCGAAGTTTGCTGAAACTGGCTTTGGAACTGGCTATGATTACGGATACTGATTACTTGTAAATACCTTTGTAAATGGTGTGTTTATTGTTTACGGTCTTGCTCTGTTTTTCGATTTCTGTGTTGTTAAATTTTATGTCTTTGTAATTTTGTGTTTATATTTTTGTATGGTGGATTTGATATGTTTTATTTATATTTTGTACTTGTATTTTTATTTTTATTTTGTGTGTCGTGGATTCGATATTTGTTATGTGTGTTGTATATATTAGATCTATGTGTTTGTCAATTCATATCTTGTATTGTTTCGTCTGTTAATAGTCACCTGCCTCCTCGTGGCGGGGACGGTAACTCCTCTGATGCTCGTGGCAGCCCGCTGCAAGCATCAGAGGAGGCTAAATGGTGATTTAGTTTTAAGTTTTTGTTGTAGTTAGTGGTTTTGTGTTATTGTTTTTATTGTGGTCGAAGTGTTTTGTTTTGTGATTAGTCAAATGTTGTAAATAGTACTATGTTGTTGTGTTTAAGAAAGGACTCCCTGCAATATGTTGTGAGATTTGAATAATTCGCTAATTAATTAACAAATTTAATCATTCTGTTGCGGAATTTTGACGGTAGAAGAGTTGGAAAATTTAAACAGAGGACGGTTGGGAACGACAACCGTGGTCGCTGACGGTCGATGGACCAGGTGGCATAGGCGGCTTTCTTTGACATCAATTGAAATTTATGGTCCTTTAGAAATCGAAGCGAGTAAGAGGCGGGGGAGGAGGTCCCACCCAACCTAAGAAACACCATATGGTCGCTGGGCGAGAACATGCCCGAACTTGTTCGAAAGAACGTTGGAAGTTTAAACGTTTTTTTTCCGAATTTTCTAGAAAGCCCTTTAAACGTTCCAATGAGAACCCAGGCGTAGGAGGGGGAAATTATTTCGTATTGGGAACTTTCGGTCACATGGCATTCAAAATTTTGGAAATTTTGGGAAAAAAGAAGGGATGGAGCTTATTTAAGAGAGACGTAGAGATTTTTCGCTCTCACAACTCAGTTTTTCGGAGGAGATCAGATGCGCTAGATGTGTTAGCTCACAACTCAGTTTTTCGGAGATCAGATGCGCTAGATGTGTTAGCTCACAACTCAGTTTTTCGGAGGAGATCAGATGTGTTTAGTTCGCTCACATTTTTCGTCCTCATTCGTAGCTCATTCGTGGCTCATTCTTGGCTCATTCGTCGTTCTTAGATGTGTTGGCTCAGACAGATAATTTTCAGCTGCGCTAGATGTGTTAGTTCACAACTCACACCTCATACAGATTTTTCGGCAGCGAGTTCAGTCTCACTTGCTATTTGTCGACAACGCTAGATGTGTTAGCTCACACCGATTAATTTGGCGCGCTTAGATGAGCTCACAACTCAAGCTCATACCGATTGTTGGCAGTGACTAGATGTGTTAGCTCACATTTCACTTCAAAGATTCGTGCAGCCGCTGAGACGTATTTCACCGCTAAGTTTTCGGAAGGAGCTCATGTGGTAGATCGCTCATAACGATTTCTCGTTCGCGAAGCTTCGAGCTAGAGGAGTTTCGCACAGATGTTGACGCTGTTAACATTGCTCAGCGGAGTCTCTGGGGGAGAAACTGACGTCTCACAGACTGTAGAGGTCACTCCTATTGCTGGCGTCGCACCGGTCCTTCGCACGAGCGGCCCCCGCGAGCGTGGATGTCCGACATTGAGCGAGTGCGTACGCCAGCTGTAACGAGAAGCGTCGAAAAATGTGTTGCTGAAAGTACTAACGTCACCGATACAGGAATTAAGTGATCGTCATGTGTTGACTATGTTGTTTTAGCAGGAAGAGAGGAAAGTTGTATACTCGTACGATGTAAGACATTGAAGACGCACGTTGGAACCTACTTCCTTCAAATACTTTAAATCAAAACATTGCCAATTCAACATGTAAAAAAGTACAACTAGCGAGGTAGATAGTTTTGGAAAATGGGGAGCAGAGGAGAAATAGAATGGCTTTCTTAGCGAGCAGACTTATGCGTCTAGGTTGCGACCGAGACAAGAAAATCTAGTCTCCAGTTCGTTCCACTTAGTAAGTATGGGAGTTACCTACTCCACACATTAGGCTAGACTAGTGTTTTACCTAACATAACTTCGTAATAAGTCTAGTACGTGCATCATTTAATGGCCGTATCGTGAAAACTACGAGAGGACCGACTGGTATACGGGCCATAGTGCAAAGGTATCGAACTCGCGAATCCAAGAGTGACTCTGGCGCAAGAGTAAGGAAAATGAGTGATGATTGGGTGTCAGTTTCTAAACTGATGTGATAATGAGTCCAAATACCAGGTGGATCGGGGAACAGGAAACGAGGTGATCGTTTGAGTATGTAAGTGGCACGGTGCGAGCATTTGTCTGACTGCGACACCTAGACGTCCAGACATTTTCTCTTCCCTTAAATTCAGCGTATTTGAGTAACAATGAACTGCGAATGGAAACCGCATCATTGGCGGTTTGATTCGAAGAAAGACTGCAAACATGAACTATTTGATAAATAATAGAGTTTTGGATAGAGTATTTTGGATAGAGAACATTTATAGGGGATCATTTTGGAGTTTTAAACGTGGGAATAAGTGATTTTTATGATGATAGATTCATTGGAATGTTGTTTAATTTAATTAGGGATAATAACGATTGTCATTTGAAACGCAAATCCTAAATTTATTTTGCTGCGTTTCATTTTTTCAATTTGTTGTACTTCCACATATTATTATATATTACTGAACTTTATTTTGTGATGAATTTGTTCACAATTATGTGGTTCGTGGGTACTTCTAAGCAATGTAGGGTCTCAAACCCAGCGTTACGTTACAATATACATATAGCCAATGAGATACTCTCACTGTAACATTGCTTGCATTAATTTTATAGCCTCTTTCTCCTGTGTTAAGAATCCTACTCAAGGGATTTAAAAGTTAAAACTATAGGGGACTGAACGAATCCTTTTAGAACATCCCACGTTTTGAACTTACTGGTCTACAACCCACGGTTTGAACAACTGTTGTTAGACCAGTTGAGGTATTCAAATAAATTTTCACCCTCCATTGAGACATGTAAGTTGTAAGAAAATTAACAATTATTGGCTCACATTTGAATATTTTCAGAATGCCAATTAAAAACGTATGAAGCATTGAATTGTAGGGATTTTGATGGCCAAGGTATGTCATGTGTAAATTTCTCTGCCATTTGATCACATTATTTACTATAATTGACTCAATCACATATTGGTCATTGCAACACTGGCAGTATCGCTTGCAACTCTTCTGTTCTTCTGAAAGTACCTCGTTTCTTTTGCCATTACTATAAATACGGTCTTTAATAACTGATATAAATATTTTTTACAAAGTCGACGAACATGTAACTGGTCTGTACTTCGATGTATCTGGGGAGTTATGACCTTTAAGGAGCAGAAATATATTACGCCTAAATTGTCACCCTGGGGTCTCAGATGGGGATAATTTTGAAAATGCTTCTGTTATTGCTCCTTGAGTCGCCGTGAGCCTTTGGTACCAGTAATTATTAACTGCAACAGGACGAGGAGTCTTTTATGTGGATCCTACAATCGCCGTAACTTCTCTACATGTTACGTCTATTTCCATCATTCTTTCAGACAATATCTTTTCATCCTGTTGTATATGGGGAGGAACCAACAACAAGTTATAATAAAATGCTGTTCTGTTAAAATAAAAATACCATCTTTATTCGACCGCTTACAATGTCCCAATTCGTAATCGGATAACAAAAGACAGTTCACCGTGTAGCCCGGAAATGTTTAGATGGCGTTTCCAACTCAGCCGATATCAAGGTAGCGTATTCTTGTGATGTAAGCGAAGTCGTCGTGACAGTATGAGAAGTATCCAGTAGATTGCTTGAAAGCGCATGTAGCTACGAAACTCGTTCTCTCTGCCGCTGCACTTTTCCCCACCTTAAGCGGCAGGTGCGAGGGGAAAAGCGGCCGATGTAGGCGGTTACGTGGAGGGAAAGTGTACCCAGGAGTGCCTCCGCTGTTCCAGACTGCAAGCTTCCCCCTCTTAGTTTCCGCTACGCGCGGACACCGAAGACGAACGGTTGCCCGCGCAACTAAAGTTGGCGGTGTCGCCTTACGTTCACCGCATCCTCCCTGCCGATTTCGTTGTATACTGGTGGTGTCTGTTCCTATGCCGAGTGTTGAGCCTTCGCGATTTGGGAGCATCTTGCCCCTGTTGCTCCTGCTGTGGATTCAGAATCTGTTGCGGATACAAAGTTTTTCGTCCTTTCTGCTCTTCGCTTTCCGCTCCTGTGGATGGCTTCTACTCTGTTGCTCTGGAAACTGCTCTTTGTTGCTCTGCTGCTGAAGTTGTTGGCTGTAGTGTATCCTACTATGGATTAGGAATTTCCATTAGATGTGCGAGAGACCTGTCCCTACTGTTATCTACCGGTAACCGTGAATCTAGATCATAGGTTATCGTTCTGGGTCTCAATTGATCCTGATGACGATGTACTTCTCTGTCTGGAGTACGCACTGTATACACTCTGGTTGCTCTGTACCCCGTTACTACTCTTGCACCCATTTTACATGTTATTGAAAGCTTTCAAGAAAACTTTAGCTCCTACTTAGTATCGTCTATTAAAATCCTATATAAAGGTTGCAGTAGGGTATATGTGGTACAAGAACGTTCGCGGTTGCCTGCCATGAAGAATTTGAGCAGCATGCCTTCCTGTATTCCAAGGTAAGGTGCGATATGTTGCCAAAGTACTCAGGAGAGCATTT
>NNCF01129429.1:0-47833 GCA_002313205.1 Laupala kohalensis
TATTGCCAGTCACAACAAAATTGAAGAACGAAGTTTAACTAATGATTATATATAACAAATGATAAGTTATATTCCAAATAACTCATAAAGAAAATGTATTATTCTTTAGTCAGGTTTACTGTCACATTTTCTATATAAAATGAAAAAAACCAATGTTGGCTTCATACTGTGAATATCATTGCAAAGAGGAGTAGAATCAAATTCTGCGTTTCTAGCCGTGATTGAGTTTTTACGTTACATGAAAAATATCAACAGATGGTCTTAAACATATTGAATAAATATTTTTGCTAAAATAATTATTGTCTGTTAAATTTAAGTTTGTGAATCTTGCTTAGGTATGTATTTTTTCCCTTTATAAAATAAATATACTCAGGTTGCACAGATGTGAAATTCGTTCAAATCTACGTGTGAACAGACTCACTTGTTTGTAGTCTGTGTAACATTGATTCCATGTGCCACTGATCTGTACAACTCTACCTTTCCCGCTCCTGTTAAATCTGTCGGCATTCGTAAACAACATTGGAAATATGGTCGGCAGTGGTCTCCACGAATAGCACTGCCGGCCCACGCAATACCACGTTTATATTTGGATAACTTGTTCGGAGGTCATTTTTAGGATCAGCTCCATCGTCATGGCAATTACACAAACAACCTATCTTAAATTTCATTTACTTAAATGTTCTACAGTTAAATTTAACGGAAATTTTATCTATATAGATATTCTAATACATATTAATGAATAATGGATATTCTGTAACAGCTTTATTGACAATAATTTTGTTTCCTTTTGTTTATTTTATTGTTTATTTTGGTGTTCTTATACGTTATGGAAGTCCCTTATACGAATAAATGTTTGTTTCGTAATTACTATACTTGTTTATTTAGGTAATATTTTTATAACTAAACAAAATTATTCTATTTTCCATAACGAATAACTATAAAATTGTACTGACAAGTGTTTGGTTCGGCTTTTCGTAAAATCGTACTTCTAATCATCTCAAGTGTATACGCTTAAGACATCTCTAGTAATACGATNTACTATACTTGTTTATTTAGGTAATATTTTTATAACTAAACAAAATTATTCTATTTTCCATAACGAATAACTATAAAATTGAACTGACAAGTGTTTGGTTCGGCTTTTCGTAAAATCGTACTTCTAATCATCTCAAGTGTATACGCTTAAGACATCTCTAGTAATACGATCATAAAACTGTTTGTTTCTACACATTATTCCTAATTAGCATCCTAACAAATGTTCAATTCCCCAAAAGGATCTAAACGTTACTGTATGTAAAACTATTTCTTCCATTTTCTAGCGTTATATTGTGTAATTCTAAAAACGTATTTGCCATCAACTTTAAACCCTCAAACCACGTACAATAGATTTTTCTGATTGGGACCCGCAGGTCAAAAACTAATTACCCAAAGGCAAGATTGCAATTTTCTTTAAATTACTTATTTGGAGATTCACATAAAGGATACATGCAAGATTACTTGAATTGTATTCTTATATTTATATTGTATCAAGAGGATTATACGATCAAGCGGATAAGGTGAACTGCATTTAGTAATAAAGTCAGAAATTACATTTTCATATTATTTGAAAATAAGGTGAATTAAATTTCTTGAAATCTGTTGGTTTCTCATATTACGGTTTTGCAATAAATTACGTAACGCAGAGGGGGAGGGTACGCGATATCGGTTGTGAAGGAAGTTTTATGCTTGGGTGTTACTTGACGCTGTTTTATAGGGTGCTTTTAAACGTTAAATTTTGTCACCATATCCATGAACTCAACCGTTTTGTGAGAGCCCATAGTAATGAGGAACGATCAATTCAGTCATACTTGTATCAAAATTTGTGCCCACATTCTCGACAACAAAAATTTACCTTAATGCGAGGGGAAGGGGTAGTAAGAGGTTTCGTAATTATTGGTCGCAGATGAGAGCTATTGTTAAGGATGCGTTAGGGACGGGAGTGTACACAAATGTTAATTTTTGCGTTATGTTGCGTTATAGACGGACCCGTAATTAATTTTAACCACTATTAAGACGAATATCAGTTGCAATCCGAAAAGTATTCCCCTGGTACGTATCAATAGTCTTGGTGTACTTTTTTCTAACATAATACTTCATTTCTTCACTACCTCCCTATGTCCAATCATATTTCTCGTTCTTTCATACNCGTTCTTCCATACTCCTGTCATCCTTCTTTCGCCGCTTGAATTCTCCTTCGATCTCTCGCCTGCCTTTCCCCGTCCACCTCTCCTCCACAGCGTGGTGTGTCGGGCGATGATGAAGGCAGCTCTTTCATGCGGGACAAAAAGCCGAAATGTTTGAGGCGTCGTCATGGCGACACTTTGATTATTGGCCGCGCGCCTCTGTGGTGGGAAGGGAACGAGGGAAACTCACGAGGCCGCTGTGACCTCCCGACCTTCACCCCTCCTCCTTCTCACTAAAATGCTTTGTGGTGTCCCACAAGGAACAGTACTGCTCGCGCACATTAAGAAGTTTAATTTCAGTTTTCCAGGAAACCAATGGGAGTTATTTGATTGTTACGCAGAATTTTTAAGTAAAGATATCGCATAGAGTTATTACCACATTGGGACACCGTACAACCAAACCTTTGAATTTTAAGTCGACACCATCCTGAAATATTTTATATACCTGTTTGAATATTTAAGGTATAGGATGTCAATAGTATCATAATTTCACTTGAAAATATCGTGTCTAGTTCCTTATGCTTTTTAAAACATAATAATATATTCATACCTGAGTATAACGTCTGTGTTAATCATAAATATTGTTTATTAATCGTTTTAGAGGCATTTATCGTTCAACGATAAATATGTTGAGTATACCGAAAACTTTATAATCTAATTTAAATGGTGAATGTCAAAAACATATTTTTTAAACTTCCATTTTTTAACAGTTCGGCATTCAATGGAAGTCATATGTTATTCTAGATGAAAGTTAAGAAAGAGGACACTATAATGGTAGCATTGTAATACACACATACTAACGAAATGGTCAACTAAGATACTAGGAAATACAAAATCTTCTTTTGATTACGTGAAACATTCTACACCAATTACTTTTGATTGTCTCATTTGTCTTGAAATTTTTTCTTGACAAAACACAGCAATGGGGATGTATTTTAGAGCCATTTATTTACAAAAAGATTTTACCTTCTACCCGTAAAGTCGTTTTTAATTAAATATCGTAAAGTAGTTTGAGACAGTCAATTGACGTAAATACTTGAAAATTACTTTAAATATTGTTTATTTTTCCAAATGTCGCTAACATTCTGTCAAAATTAATTCCATCATATAACTCATTCTCCAAGAAAATAAACATGTTTACTTTATGTCCTGTCATTTGTCAAGAGATTCATTACCCTTATACATCATTTTTATGTTTTATTTAAAGATCTGAGGTCAATAAAACATTGTTTTAGAAATATGAGGTTTCAAATGTAAAATAACATGGGCAAATCCAAAATTGAATTTAAAAAGAAATGTCTGACAGTGATTTATTATTTTAATCCACTAGCAAATATACGATATAGAAAACATTGAGATTAGTAGTTTTTTTCCTCAAGATATAGTGTTTTGGATATTTATTTACATTTATAACTATTATATATTTTATTTTCTGACGTCAATCATCATTTTTCCGATTTATTTCGATTACACATATTTTTCCTGATAAAACAAATCGTGAGTTTTATAGTAAAGAAGTTTGGAAAAAAATGATGCTGAGTATTAAAACCTTTGTTAAATTAATTGATTGTATATATGTACTATGTATGTTCTTTTTATATGGCATTTATAAAACAAATATTCCACTTTAATTTTTAATAATTGTAAATATTAAAACTGTCTATGAATCTGTTTTTACTCAATAAATATTACACGAGAAATTAATAAATAGGATTTTAAAGCTACATTTGATTTACTTTTAGAACGAGATAATCACATAAGATATAGTAATGGCAAGAACAATCAACTCACAACACGCAATTAAGGAACCAAACATATCACTTTTACAGCAGAAAAAACATTTTGCTGGACTCACCCACGTTTCGCTATATTCTCTTGACTGGTGCAGAAATTGTAACTCACCTGGAACAAAAAAAAGAAGAAAAACATAAAATAATTCCTATTAAGACACAAATTTTAGTATGCCATTTGTTAAACATATTTATTCAAGTTATGAACATGGTTTTCCAAAATAAATTTCAAATTTCCTTTAAATGAAGGAAAAATTTTCAAATATTGGTAATATTTTTAGAGGTAATGCAGTCCTAAAAATTTCTCACCCTACCTTCGTGTCTCTACTTAGATGGCCGAAATTCGAATTATCAATAATTCTTCAGGACATGAAACCTCGCGCGTATACTATATGGAATACTTGGTCGCCCACGCGTGACCAAAATCGACCAGTCGTTTAAATGGGGATTAAACATGTTACGTCGAATGAAAATGGGAAACGGGACCGGGACCGTCTCCCATTTTCACTCGACGTAACATGATTAATCTGTTACCTGGCGGTGAGGTCCACCGCAATCTTCTATGGGGATTAAACATTTTATAACAGTTAGCTTAAAACTTTAACCCAATTGAAACAATTCCTCTCTATAATAGATACTAACCTCAACCTGTCCTTGAAAATATAAATTCCACACGGTAATGGGATCGTAACAAACAGGACATAATGACAATTGGAATATTTCAAAGAAAAACTTTAATAACTTGTGTAACTGCTACTAATTTAATGGACAGAAAAACAAAAATTCAAAAATATCAGACACTTAAGATAGAAGATATTAAAAAATTTGGAAACAAAATAAAGTAGAAATTATTTCCCTCGTAAGTTCAGCAACTGGAATATTAATAGCAATGTACTGTCGGAAATGTAGAAATGTGTTAGCATGCGAACATGTCACTTTACAAGGCAATTCTTTAGTCTTCTCTAAATTTGTTTTTAAAATTATTGTCACAATAATAAAATCAATCATTTATTATTACTTATTAAAACACAATATCACTGTAATGCATAGTTATTATTGATTATAATTTTATATTTTACATTTACTCGATATAATAGTCATAATTGAATACTTTTAACTGTTGTCCCATCACGACGCGGAATGTCCTTTGAGAACATTGATAGGAAATGGAGAGACTGTCCCTTGCTTGCTTCAGGAGAGTTATTTAGTTTATGGTCCTTCAGTTTTCACACATTTTTTCATACAGTAGTTTTGGACAGAGTTTTTGACATTTTTTGTTTAAATTTTTGGTTTAGTTGTTTAAATTGAGATATCAAAGGATATTTTACATTACATTAAATTAATTTTATATGCTTAAATACACAGATATAATAGATGTTTACGGATGAATAGGTAATTTTTGTTCAAGAATTTGAAAGTTAATTATTTATGAAACAAGTTAATGTGGGTGTCAAAATAATTAAGGGAATTATGGGTCACGGTTTGTAAGACAGCGCCTAGTCAGTGCCGATTCAGTGCATAGCTGCACTTCACCTTTATGCAAATTGTACAATTCTCAAAACTACGTGATTTAATATCAGTTCGCGAAACTCTCGCAAAAGTGACTATTTTCTTCTGACATTTTGCGAGTGCCATCGACTAGAATTATCTGAATATCAATTGCAAGTTAATTGACAATCGTGAATATCATTTAGCAATCAAGTATGTTATTCCAGTGCAAACGTTTTTCAACATGAATGTGTTGTTTAGAGTAACCAGCAGTCTATCAATTAAACTAGTCAGTGCCTTTTTACATTGAACTTGCCTTTCGTATTTTTCTTCGTAGTAATTTCATTTATTCTTTTCTTTAGTATTTTTATTTATTTATTTTGGAGGGGATCTAAACTAAAGAACACGCAGTCATAATTCTAAGTTATTAATTATTCATAATTTCAAGGCACTAAAAAATTATTACCCCGACACAATCATTGTATTACGCATCCAAATATTTACGTTAAGAACCTCGACATGGTCTTCAACTTGGTTTATGATTTACGGAATCACGATACTAAAAACTTTCAGTTGAAACTGTTTTCTTTTATTTTAACTCAAGGTACATATATTTTTTTCACAGTCATACTTCAGAAACTGCTGACTTCTCATATAACAAGGAGTAAAAGTTTTATGATCACGTCAAAATGAAATGTCAGAAAATATATTCATGAAATATGTGTGCCATGCAAAATCCTTAAATCAAATATTCATGGCAAACTATAGTCCCAATATCAGTGTATATCGTACAGGTACTTAAAATATGAAAAAATAAAAATAAAATCATTTTACTATGATTTCGTTTTTCATATCAAATATATGCATAGTGAGGAATATAATTTTGTCTTTTAAACACCTATCCCGTTTTGTTCCAAACTATGAAATGTATACTTGATTTCCAATACTGGAACATCACTTCATTATGAAAAAGCATACCCATATAACTCGTATAGAATTTTGCTACTTCATAAAATTATGCACTAATATGCGTTTAAAACAGGAAGAAAACTACAGTCAACGTCAGATTCCTAAAAGCAACTACCACTGTCTCCCTCTTCCCCAACCCTTGAACAGAATGTGTTTTCTTTTTACTTGCTGATCGCACCGCCGCTACAATGTTGTGCATCAAGAAGTATTTTAAACTGTCTTTAAAAAATATTGCTGACGTGCAATTTTTGTCTTTCTTAACAAAAATATTTCCTGCGAGAAGCCTCAGTGGTTCTAAATTGATTATTTATTTTTTCGCCGTGGTAAGAATTAAACATACGATGATATAATAGTAATTAGACCCTGAATAAGTTTCAAATGTACAAACAATTCGAGAAAAAAATTGGTTAGGTGACGTGTAAAATCTAAAACTTATATTTTCTTACATGAACCTCAAAATACCAAAGTAAAATGAACTTTATCTATTAACTATATTGTAGGATTTAGTTTTCCTTGTAAACATATTACATAATATTTCAGATTAACTTTATCCTTAATTTGATCTGTTTTCTTGGGTTCAATAGTTGGAAAAATTTTAAAAGTTATTGGGTCCCAGGGACAGATTTTGAAATCAATTGAAACAAATTTACTGCGAAGCTTGTACACCTAGTAAACACTACAAGAAATCGAAAATAGAAATTCCTGTTTTTGGAGTAAAGAAATATTATTGATTGGAAGAAATTAAACGAATGGAATTAAGAGGAAAGTATTCCGGAAAGAAATATTAACAAACAACAAAAATAGATCTGACAGAAATGGACATACAGGAATTTAGGGAGCCGTAAATAAACACTTGCAACGTTCCTTCTATTAAGCGAGCCTATTTTCAACTGTATTAACCACGACGTTGGAACTCGTAAACAAAGGCATCATCTCTGCGCATCCTACCGACACGCGACGTGGTTTCCTTGATGGCGTGTCTCGACCTTCGACATTCACCTTTTCTATGTGTTATTCCCGAAGGTTTCCAGCATGTCTTCAAAATGCGTGATTCTACTTGTATCTGTGAAATGTATGATCTATAAAAATACGTGCAAATATATTTCATAGCTTGCCTCCTATAATGGATTATTTGCACTTCAGGATTGAGGCGTTAAAGTCAATAACGGTATCTCACCTCCTTGGCTACTAGGTCTAAATCAAAAGTTTCACATTTCACAAAAGTTTAACATATGATGTATGAAAACATGCCAGCTAGTGGTTCTAGTGATACCGTAAGAATAACATAATACGTCTAATTTTATTTAAAGAGACTATTGTGTGACGTACTTTATCTGCTTGATAAGTTTATTGTATTAATCATATGGACTTTTCTCCATATTTATCCTTGAATTTTATTGTACATAAAGAAAATATTTTAAAAATATTTCAAACGAAATTGACTACACAAATATCGTTGTAACAAATCGTAAAACATTACTGCACTTACCTTATAATTGCTGCAATGAAGTATTACCGGTGTAATTACATGTAAGTATAATATTATTCCTCGATTTGTGAACGCAATGATGAAAGTACTTCTTCTTCAAGAATTCATACTCATACCATCCTAAAAATATGCTTTCAAGTTCTTAAATAGTCTGCAAATAACGTATAACATTTTTCAATAAATTGATGGTATTTATCATTGGTTTCCAGTTCAAATCGTTTCNCTAAAAATATGCTTTCTTAAATAGTCTGCAAATAACGTATAACATTTTTCAATAAATTGATGGTATTTATCATTGGTTTCCAGTTCAAATCGTTTCAGGTTTCAATATTTCTTTAATAGACCTTATGTATGTACCAGTTTCTGAAAATGTAAATATGTATGTGTGTATGTATAGTCCACAATAACTACGAAATTCCTAAAGCAATTACGACAACATTTGGTACACAGATAACTGGCTAAATAGCTACAAAGAGTGGGGGAAGACACCCCGAGCACCCTTAGCGGAGGGGTGGGAAGGTGGTGACATGAAAAATGATCGGAAACGAAAGATATGAAAGTGGAATAAATGATTATGAGGGATTCAGAGGACTAGTGCCACTCCCACTGCTGCTTAAGTCCACAATTAGGCCCCATGAGTAAAAATCCCTTATCATCCCGTGTATGAGGGAAAGTAAAAATATGAAAAACCTCAATATTACTTTTAACATCGTAGTTGTAGCTGAGACGAATAGTGGCACGCCTCGCGCCGTGTAAGGCCACAACAGTACGCTATAGTACTGTCCTACCACCCCGTAGGTAGGGGGTGGAATAAGAGAGGGAAGTAAAAATATAGAAAAGATCCATATTAGTCCCAAATATACCATTTCTGGTAGCCACTGAATCGAATAGCGACATTCCCAAGTCCACGATCATGAGGAAAAATACACCCCGTGGATTGGGGTGAGGAGATAAAATGTATAATTATTCGAGGGTAACCAACAAATCAACTTTATTGTAAAAAAAAGCAGTTACAAACTGCGTATTACCACGTGGAGGACAATAAACTAAATTACTCTCCGGAAGCTAGTAAGGGAACATCCCATCAATTCCGATCAAGGGCCCTAAGGCAGAGGCGGATTTCATATTTCAAGACACTCCTAACAATAAAAATAGTTCCGCGCGTGTTAAAGTATTAACAGAATACCAACAAATTTGTATTTTTGTAAAACACAAGTCATTTCACAAGGACAAGATACTATCAAATTAAAGATAATTCGGAAAGTACTGTTGATAAATCGTAACTATTAAGTAACATTAGATTCACAAATAATTATTTCACTATATGCCTCCCCTAGGCGTTTAATAGCCTAGAGTTTCATACAAAATCCGCCTCTACCCGGAGAAAAACCCGGGCCAGGATGGGATTCAGAATTAATGTATACTACGGTGCCAAGGTTGAGTACATATAAAACTAAATTTATATGAATAATAAGATACAAGATAAGCATGCGAGAAAATAGTTTTGAAATTTTGAAAATACTTCAACAATGCTGTAATAAAGAACAAGACGGGTTTAATTTCTATTAAAATCAATAAATTATTTTTCGTTGTAGAAGCACTGCAGCAGTAGCTTTTAAACGCGGATTTGAAGAGATTCAATTTAATAACATCTTTTATATTTTGGGGCAGGGAATTATACAGAACGATTCCCGAATGATACGGTCCTTTTTAGTAAAGAGTTGTTGACACTCTAGGATGAATATTATTCCTATTGTCTTCGAGTCTTGTGTTCGTAAACAAGACTGTTTTGTACGAAACAAGGGTGGCGCTTCAGTAATTCGGTCTTAACAAACACGACAGTTTCATAAATATAAATGCAGGGAAGTGTTAAAATATTTAATTCCTTAAAAAAGCTTTACAAGAGTTTTGGGGGTGAGATTTACAAATTTTCCGAACAATCCTCTTTTGAATTCTAAAGGTTTGGACGCTCTTCCCGGAATTCCCCAGAATATAACTCCGTATCGTAAATGGAAGCAAAGATTTGCAAAATATACGCGACGGGAAATACGTGGACTAACAATATTACCTAAGATTCGTAATGCGCAACAAAATTTACTTAATTTGGAATTAAGATTGTCAACGTGAAAATTCTATTTGAGGTTGTCTTGCATATGGAGACCTAAAAAATTTGTATTAGTAACAGTTTTTAATTGTGTTCCGTTTAATGAAAGAGGAATGTGTGGTAAAGATTTTGTGATACTATTGTGAAATGATATAGACACTGTTTTGTCTGTTTACAATGAGGCGATTTGCATGGAACCAAGATGAGAGGTTAGACAAAATATTGGGAACGTTGTCGTGTTTACATAATAAATTAGTGTCATCAGCAAAAAGAACCATTTTTCTATCTAATGTGGAAGATGACATGTTATTCGCATACAACAAATATTGTATAGGACCGAGAATTTAACCTTGGGGAACTCCGCGAGTAAGTGGTTTTATTTCTAAAAGTTTATGCTGAAGACTTTATTTTTAGTATAGGATATTTCGACTTGTTGATATCTATCTCTTAAATAGGAAGTTAGCCATTGATGTGGAAGTCCACGAATGCCTAAGAAATGCAATTTTGAAAGGAGAATGATGTAATCGATGACATCGAATGCTTTAGATAAATCAAGAAATCACTCTGAGAATTTTATTTAGGGTCAAGAGAATTGGTAACATCGTTTAAGAAATAAAATATGGCGTTGGTGGTGGAAAACCGGTTGATCTTCAGAGAGAATGTAATTTTTTCATAGAAAATATAGAAGAAGCTTATAGAACAATTTTTCAAGGATTTTAGAGAAAGTGGATAGTAGAGAAATTGGTCGATAATTCCGAACATTGTGTTTGCTTTATTTCTCGTATAAAGGTTTCACTTTAGATCTTTTAAATATGTTAGGAAACACCCCTTCCGATAAAGAACTATTAAATACATTTATGAGTATTTATGAGTGGGATGAAAATTTAACAACAAACTTGGGTATATCATCTATGCGTGTTGAAAATTTGTTTTTAATGGACTGATTTCACTGGCGTTAGTTTCGGAAGTGAACATAGAATGGGGCACGTGGGTGGATATATTTGGAGGACATTGGTTTTGAGATATTGAATTAGTTATTTTACCTACTTTTGAGAAATAAGAATTAAACAAATTTGTCATGTGGATTTCATACGATTTATCCATCGTTTAGTAGGGAAATGTCTTCTTCGCGATTTTCAGATGACATGTAATTTTTAACATTATTCCACATAGTTTTTGTCCAATTGTTCGATTTTAATATGTCTGTCATTTTTCGTAACTTTAGCTGGATAGACTTATTTTTGGAGAATAAACTCATATTTACGGAAACAATAATGGAATTCAGGTAGTTGTTTATAGAGTTTTGAAAGATAATATAAACGGTGTTTATTTTTGGAAGAAATGTTGTTGACATAATGGTTTCGAGGCCACTGAAGCGCATAATAACACTTCCGATGACACATTAATTCACAATCAGTCCCTATACACCCCTAGGGGAGGGGATAACAAGTAAAAATGATCATATTTTACATATATCAGATTGATCAGAATCACTGAGATAGTAGCATTTATGATATCGTTCAAATCTCAATTCAGTACTCATGGTAATAAGACACCACAAAAGGGGAGTAAATAACCCTTAAAGAGAGTGTCAGTAAAAAAATTGCGAAGGATCTATATGCACCGGATCCATAGTTTTCATCTGAATCAATATATAATAAATATCGTTTGAGTTCTGATCACATGGCGAGGGGGTAGGCACGGTGCCCTTTAAAGAGGGGAGAAAAAGGCAAGACTAGTAACAAACTGGAAAACGGAAATCAACCAATATTAGTGTCACTTCCATAGTTTTCGGATATGTTTCAATGAGTAATCATATTTCTGATGCCGTTATATCCAAGGTTAGATCACATGTGATGCATGACACCCATAGGGATACTGTTGAGAAGGGAGTGGCTTGTAAAAAATATTTAAAACAACCGATATTAGAGTCGAATTCATGGTTTTCGGTGTTTCTGAGATGACTTATAATACTTCCGATATCGTTTAATTAAATGTTCAGACTATATAAGTGAATTATTTTATGTGAATTAGAACTGGAGTGACGAGTAAAAATAATACAAAACTATCAATGGGATTGTCGAATCGATTGTTTTCTGGGACTTGAAATGAATAGAGTATTTCAGATAAGTGAGGATACAGCAACCATGCGGGCAAAGGAAAACATCTCTAGATCCCTTATGGGTGGAGTGGTGAGGAACATAAAAACAATCTAAAATGTCCGATATTGTTTTGAAATTTAATAATATTCGGGTCCGTCTAAATGAATTGTGGCACGATGGTGGGATTGAGATACCTCAAAATCTCCTAGGGGTGAAGTGGTGTGGATTAATAGGTGTCTCGATGACTAAAGTTTAATGTTAAGAAATAATTGAAAATGCAACTATAAGAAAATAAGAATGCAAACGACGGATAATCAATTCACTCTTCCGGGTTCATTGTGTTAGAAATTAATATTAATAGCAAATCCATTAAACGCTGAAGAAAATGACACCACATTCAGCTCTTTGTGGCAAAAAGATTCAAACTTAAAGTGTTCAATACATGCATCGCAACGTGGTCATAATCGGAGGTTTTTGGCATATTTGAAGGTTTATAACAATTAGNAATGTTATGTTTTGATATGCACTTAGGGGATACTACAGGGAACAAAAATTAAAAAATCTGAGGAGTCGAGGTCCTGTCGCTGATTTGACAGTGAATAGCTGTTATTCGCCAATTCCAACTCTGACCAGACCCTTGAACGAGACTTCACGTAAATACATTAAGTAACTACAGCAATTCTTTCAGTGCTTCTTAATCTGAGTTTAGTTCCCGGTCTAGAGTAAAGAAACTTTACATTTTTCTTAAAAAGTTACTTCGTAGTCGCCGGGAGCGAAATTTGATTCTATCCTGGATATCCAGTCTTTCCCTGCCTAGTAGATACAATGACAACTCAGTCTCCTGTTTTTCCTTGCCTGACGCTAAAATGCCGAGAGGAATGGATCGTAGCAATCATAACTTCGCGTTCTTTTTCCGACTATTCAGAACCAACTGAGAAATCAATTATAACGAAGCATGTTGCGTAAATTTCCGAGAAGATTATAGAAGCAACTTTACAATCCCATTTACAAAAGCCAATCGTCAGTGTTATTATATACAAGGTTGTCTGATGATTGAGATGAAAATCAGCACAATAATATATGATCATCATATACATCAAAACGCAAAAATCCCAGAATTTTTAAGTTTCATTCTGCGTAACCGAACGGAGTTTCACACTTTAGAACTTTAAAAGATATGTCGGCGATTTCTTAACACTTCATTTTTCACATTTTCCTTTCTGAATAAGCAGCATTACAAAAATACATCTAGAAAAGAAACTACTTGGTTCATTTATTTGAAAAGGATGTTGACGACTCCAGTCCTGACAACTGACAACTCTGACTCGTCTGACCATGCTGTTTTAAACAATATTGGTAGAGAATTGTACGTGATACTTCATTGTATATTATCATATATCATTCATTACTGTTCTTATGTCCTGTTTATGTGGTTTAATTCCAAAAATTAAACAATAAAGCTTGCCTATAACTACGAGATAGGGGAAAGTAGTATCTGCCATATTATTTGGGTAAATAAGAGTCTTGCTAGATAAAAATCAACGTTCATATGTTAGGTTCTTTCAACATTCTCTGATATTCATTTCATATTATTATAAAAATACATCTAGAAATACGCGTCATTTATCGTAAAAAACTTCGTTCTGAAAGTAAAGCCAATTCTCTCTAACAGGCGTTTCAGCATCTCAGCACTTTCTCAATATTTTTGCTTCAGCATTCAATACTTTAACCTCGTCTTTTAATATTTTAGCACAATCAAAGGTACTGTTTATTCAAAAGTAGATAAGTAGGCAATATAACGAGAAACCTTGAGAAAAAAACGTTGTTTGAAGACAATTTTGAATAAAACATCTTGAATACAGGACCTGACAATACTTGTTTCATACCTTGCACGTAATAAACGTGCCTGATAATTTAATTTGAACATCGTTTTCATAAAAATGTACCAGACCAGCTAATCCATGGGGAAGTTTAATGTCAATTTAGGGTAATGTTCATATCAAGCTAAGGTACCTTTCATCCCAATCCCTTCTAGAAATTAAAACGGTCACGGAGAGATTAAAAAACCAGAACCTTTCTAAAAAGGTGTCTTATCAGGAAGAAATTTTTATCCATACATTGGAAAAGAGTTCATCATATATACTACAATTTCCCATCTTTTCTTGTAAGACAACCGAATAATAATGTCTGTCCGGAAGCTCGAATTTCTGTAGCTGTTCGTTGTCAAATTTAATAACGCTAGCAGGACTACCCGGCGTTGCTCAGGATTTTAAAAGAAACTTAAAACAATCATAACTGGACATTCAAATTTTTAGAAGAATTCATAAATAAATCATGAAAGTTAAACAAAATTTATTAACTTCGTTAAACATAAAACAATTACATCAACATTTTAAAAAAATTGGTGCTGTGAATTGATTCACATCTACTAATAATCAGCTCATTTCAATTGTTAATCTGATCTTATAATTTATCAAAATTAACCATAAATTGCATTTTATTTGCAATGAGCCATAAGAACAGTCCTTTGAAATTTTGAATAATTTCATTGATTCTATTTTCCGATTTCCATGTCATAGGCGTTTCATAGAATTAACTTTTATTTGTATGGATTCTACCACAAAGAACTCAGTTTATAATTTATAAATGGAATAACGTAAAAATATTTCTACTACAATTTATATCCATTATTCAACCAAAATTAATAGATATTTCAAGACTCACGATCTTAATGTGGACGAATTCTATATTTTTTGTGATCTGAAGTTCATAACGTTTCGACATCATTTCACAAAATATGTATTGCTTGTACGTACATACTAAGGTCGCAAGAAAACATTTCGTTGGCAAAATTAATGCTTATTTAATTTGCAGAAGGTTATTCTTTTTATTCACTAGTTTAAACCTTGGGCAACTGAAAATAGAAACAGATTAACACTCGAACACGGGACCATTCGTTTACAGAAGTAATGTCGTACTGGGAATTATTCTTGAAATTTCCTTTGTTTATTTCAACGATAACCATCATCTGTCATGTTTCGTAGAAAAGAAAAAAAATATTTCTGTGAAGTAGAAAGTTTCTCCAAACAAGTGCGCAAAGTTAAAATTACGTGACTACTAAATCAGGAAACTTACAATTATTATTTTATTTTTTAAAATCTATTTTTACACATATCAGTGATAAATTTTCCGATTTTGTCAGAACACTCATTTGTATTTTTAATTATTAATTTCAAATAGCTATATCTATGATGAAACACACTGATATCACATGAATGTATATGATAAATTTATGTATCATTTTATTGATTCTTGTTTTCGTACTAGGAAAACAAAATCCAGTCTTTCGAAAGAAAGATTTAACTTTCAAGGACCAGATGTCACAAGCAGCAAGGCTTCATTATACACAAGCAACCAATTTGAGGTAATATGGTTTCTAGATTCAATACTTTAAATAATGTAAAAGTTCTAATTTGTCACAATGTCGTTCAAAGTTTTATAATTGTAATGAATAAAGGTAAAGTTCTTATGGTAAAGTATTAAAATTTGTAAGTGCAATATGAGTGAGAAGCAGATTTTGAGCACAACTCATATTAACAATATTTAGGTATAAAAGATTCATAAAAGGAATATATACGTATAATTACTCGTTCATTTATACATCCGAAGGAATAACGTATTATTTAGACTAAGTACTCTTTATAAGTGAGAAATGACAGCCAACCATGATATATACACCAATTAAATATTTACTTAATTATTGTTTGGGAACACCACGATATACCAGGAGATTAAATGCACGAAATTCTATAATTATTGTTAAAACTTGTTTTTCTTTAAAAAATATAGATTTCAATAAAAGTTGAAGTTTATTGGAAATTAATATTAGCTAATGAAATTTATATCGATTAATCATTTTTTTTAAACATTGTGAACGAAGTAAACAAAATGTCATTGAAATGGATAAACAGGTAAAACTCATATTATTCAATAGGTCATAATTTTAAACATGTAATGACACTCGTTCTAATCTTCAATATATTGCCCTTACGTATTGTAGTTTTGGTTTATTCTGTCAGAGGTATATTGAATTCAAGAATATTTACATGTGGTTCTATTTAATATATGTGAAAGGACAAATTACCTGCATAAGTTATTTTACCAAAGAACTTTTGTTTTTCTGAGGATTAATATATAAGAGGAAAATTTCCAGATCCATAAAATTTTCCTTTGTGAAGAAGAATTGTGCATGAATTTTCATCTACTTCAATATGTTTCGTTCATGAAATGTAAAATATCATAGGAGAGGATTTTTTGAAGTATTAAAATGTGAGTTATTTGAAATATTGAAAAGAAGAAAAACAAATTTTGGCAACCGTTCCAAAATAGATAAAAGTTACTCTCCAGAGAACTCCGCTCGTCAAACACGTGTGCTTCTTAACATAAAAGGTGTTTTTATGCTTTGAAATTCAAAGTACCAGGTAACAACTTTGCTCATCTCTTCAAAAAGCGAGTCTGAAATTTAGTTTTAATGGTCGTAAGCTCGCAGTCCTGGAAAAATGTAACGACATTGGACACAGTAAACTGGTCTCGCTTGCGAAGGATATGTGCTAGTGGATATTCGTATAAATCATGTTAACAAAGAAAAGCGGAAGTGAACAGTAATGATGTAATATTTATTTATTTATTTATTTTGATTGGTATCAAAAATTAATCCAGAACAAATATCTTAATTTCATTGTGTAAATACCACAAATAATTAAAAATAAATCCATCCGTCCAAAATCTGAAACATTATGAAACAATAAAAGTAACACAAGGGTCCGTAGAATCGTTGTCCAAATGTGTTTGTTATATATTCCGAGATTATTAAAAAAAATGACAAAGTAGTCATATATGCTCTGGTTCACATTCTACAACATACGGTGTCTATTTCCTTTACAATTTAACGGTGTAAATCCAACTCCATGGGAACCAAGAGTTATGAATGTCTGTGAATGTAAATTGGTGGAATGGAATTTCAGCTCAGAAGCGTACCTGTCGCACAATAGTGCAAAGCCAGTAAATCACGTGTGATGATGCATCGCGCTCTGTGTTCGTAGCTCGTATTGTGCGGATACGAAATAGCGAGGAATGAAGGTCATGGAATACGTATCGCATGTGATGGTATTAGAATATACTGCGCCATGCACATTGTCGAAAGTTATTGCTTATATGGATGCTCGAATGTGTACTAATCATTTTCTTCATCATGGTCTGTGTCCAAGTACGTAAAGCAAAGGTGGGATGGAGTGTAGATGTAAGAGAAGAGTACGTTAGAAAGATAGGAACAATTATATAAATAATTTTGTGTACGTTATGAATATTATCCACGACTTTCTATGACTCGAGATTTATTGAAAAAAATTCTCGAGATTTATTCACCATTAAGCAGTATTTTATATCGAAATGGAACTTTTTAATTATATATATGTATGTGTGTTATTCTGTTTGTTAGAAATTTGAAGATATAAAAAAATACCAGACGCAATTCAAGGAATAAAAAATAGTTATTTTTTCTCAAAACAGTTACAAGCACTCTCCTAGCATTTGCACATTCTTCACGCAATTAACTTACCTCTGTTTTAAAACGACCTGCTAAAAGTAAGACAATTACTACAAGTAGTAAAATCATAAGATATAACGGTGGCATTATTTTGTTGGAAACGAAAAGTCTGAAGCATTAAATTCTCTTTTTCAACAACTGTGATGCTGAGTACATCGTAAGCTCGTTCATTGTGTCTTAGCGGTGAGACAGAGTACGGTGCGTCGCAAATGCATGTAAAGCTCACAGAAGAACAAGAACAGTTGCGAACTTAAGCTTCCAACATAAAAAGCACCTACTCCAGTTCCTTTGTGCATGCAGAAGGAAAAGTTCTGGGAGGTCCTGAACTTCAGGCCATTCGGGAGCTGTATAATATTTTCCCCGACGCACGACGTACATCTGCTGTTTTCATGATTCTTGCAAAAAATCTGCTCTACACATTCTATTTCACGAGGACGTAAATTTCGAAGACCCTGATTTGTGCTCCTCTATACATCTAGAACATGAAAGTTTCGATCAGGAAGTTTTGATCAAATATATTTATTCCATTTACGGTGAAAGGTCACAAGTTGCTTGTTAAGCTTTTTAAAGCGATATAAAGAGGTCGCAGCAACTAACGTTGGAAGAGGTAACTACGAAACATGAAAATATAACTTGTCTCTCGTTAACGCAAAAAATAATAACAAAATTGTCAATAATTTTTATTTCTTATATTTATCTTCATAAATTTAATTCATCTTCGATTTAAAATGCAAAATTTCTTTCACTATTCTATTGCTTTCTTATGATGTAGTTGTTTTCAGACAAGGATGGATGTCTAAAAAATTGTGAAAAAGGTTCGTCAAAAATTTCTGCATTTTTGAAATTGTATTTGTAAAAAACGTGATGATAACCGGAAAGAATATATGCAGCGTGGCACCCGTGCTACTTAATTAGAGAGTTAGTTATCAAAATCCTAAAAAAATTGATCTAAAATATTAATTGGGTCATACAAATATTGTGAAATTTATCAGGTGTTTTGCAGGAAATTACATTGTTAGTCTCACAACATTTACAAAAAATTATTACCTTATTTTAACAATAACTTGAATGGACTTGAAATGGTTCGGAAATTTCTCAAAAAATTTGAAGAAAAATGTACTAGCATTTAATTTCCATTCATAGTGACTGTTATTAACACGAATTTTTCCCGTTTTTTATTTGATTTTTTCAACTATTTCATTGTTGTATGTTTTCTTAGCAAATCTGTTTTACGTTTCCTTTTTTAACTCTGTCTCGCCTTTTGCACGTTCATCAATGATTTCAATAGATTTTGTTTAACTCATGAGAGAACGGTCAGAAGGATATCTAAACATGTTGCTAGGTTCTCATTTATTTCAGCAAATCAGATAGTTTCTGGGTTATAAACAAAACAGTTAGCGGGTTGACGTGTACGATTCTATTCACTCAAGAAAAAATGACAAAACGGAAAGGATTGACAAAAAATATCGACGCAAGATTTTAAAAATGGTTTGTTTTTTACGCATTGCATGGGTACTTTGTTTCAAAATTATATAAATACCCAGGAACGGTGCGCATTTTAATTTTATTGTTCCTACTCAAATGATTAGTTACATCAATTAGTATTTGTAAACATTTGTGCCACATAAATGTAATACAACGGAGTGATATCTATAATTATTATCATTATTATTATTAGTGTAATGAAAATTTAAGAAATTTGAGCACCATTTAAATTACACTTCCGTTTCAAACACAACACTTCAAAAACACGATACACAAAAAAGCCATTAAAATAAGCTAATTTATAACAATTTAAATAAGTTTATTTCTGAGAAAAGAAAAGTTCACTACTATGTTTTAACTCCAATTTATACACGGGCAAAATAAAGTGGATTTCAAAAGTGTTTATCATTTGCTTTAATTACTAATGTTTATCCCATTACATCCAAATATTGAATGCATCGAATTTAAATATCACACAATATTCCATTTACAACTCCTGATCATTTTAAAGGCATGCTGAGGATCGAATCACGGACAGTTTATCCCCTTTAGTTACAACTCCATCCGCTGCCTGTGCTCTTGTTCTCCGTTGCTGTAAAAAGCTCCTACATTCAGCAACGACATTGAATCCGTGTCCCTATCCACCGGTACCAGAAACAATTGTAGTTTTTTTCGTATGGAATTGAATGTATTTAATAATACATATTCAGTTTTAAAGTTTGTTTCGCTAACGTTCTGGAAAACAGAGAGGTAAAATAAACAATTATAATATACAAATATTTTCCTTAATTTCTTCCAATTAAAATAATTGGAAAATGTTAAAGGATTCAAAATGGTGAGTTAAGCTTTAACTTCAAAATAAACTAACATGAGCTTATCCAGTTTAACTACTTTAAAAGTAATAATTGTTTTATTAATAATAATGCCTGAATAAAAACATGCCAGCCTTTCACTTGTAAATAGACAATCATAAATAATATATGTTTTTATTTCCTTTCTAAACTGTACAATTAAGCTACTTTTAAAAGATGGCTCCATTAATCCAAGATAATTTTATATAGTATGCTCACATTAAATAGATATGAAGTACATTTTTAATTAAAAGTATACAATACAAAATAATTGTGTTGTAATGAGAAGATAATAGAACGCTATTATTTCATTTATATTTGCTTGATAGGAGGTGCTAAATAAAAACGAATATTTACAATGGTTTCATAATCGGAAAATAATAACCACAATCTGTAAGAATATAGTTGCGAAACATTACTCAGTCTTACAATAAATAAACATCTTCTCATTTCATTCTTTTTATTATTCATGGGCTCTCACTGAGAAAGCGAACGTAACTTCTTTTGAAGTTCTTAATAAGCACCTTTTTTCTACGATTTATCGGTTTTCAAGTATTTGCTTGCAATTCTTTTTGGAGTTGTTACTTTGGAATTCCTTCTTGGTAATAAATTTCTTCTAGACAACAATTTTTTTTCAATTTTCTATGGATATTAGTTTGTTTTCAATATTTATGTAATATCAGGACCAGTTCAGTCTATCGATTTGTGAAATATTAACATTTTCACGCATTTTGCTAGCCGGAAATTCCTAAGAAGATTACGGGTCGGGCCAGGCGCCGCCAAATAAGGAAAAGAGACCGCCACTAAGCCTTCCCTTTCATTGTGTTGTTACTGGACCGTTTCCATGTACTTCTGAAAATTGAGTAGGAATGCCTTCAGAAGAATGTTGCAGAAACGTGTGAACTGAATGAAATACGCCGGATGTAGAAACAATGACGTTATGAAAAGGGCGCGTTCGAGCACCTGGCTGGGGCCGACGCCGGTTCGTCCTCACGGTGGAGACTGATTTCCTAGAACGTCCGAAGGGGACCAAGGCGTTAGATTGCTCATTGCGGTAGGGAAGGCGTGATCACGTGACCTCCGCTTCCGTATATATTGGGAGGATTGAAGATCCTCGAAGACTTTCAGACTTTTCTGCTGAGTGATCGGAAGTTCGCGGTTACTGAGATGTGACCTGGCTAGTATAGGTCGTCAGACCGCTTAAGAATTGCTGCGGTAATTCAATTACATTGCTATTAGGTGCGAATGACGTAACTTGTAACAGTTAGTTATTTCGGGATAGCAACTTGTAACTTTTGGAGATTCGGATCTAGGTAGATTTCCGAATTAATTGTTAACACCAGTATTCATATCTGTGTATAATTGATGCTTTCAGATAGCATTACTTGTGTAATAACAAATTATTAAATGTATTAATGATTTTGGGAGTCTGTCTCCGTTTGTAAATTCAGATTTCTAGTTAATGTGTATTGAATCATTATTTATTGTTATTACACGTGTGTTTGGTTGCCTGGGAAACTGGGCTGGTGTCAGCGACATCTACCATAAGGGTTGTGGTATTTATGGTTGAATCCCGCTTCTACCCAAAGAACCCACACTGCATCTGGGCTTGTGGTGTGGTGTAACAATTTATCTTTACCATCTTAGTCCAGAAGTGGTTGCTTTCTGTTAAGATTCCTTATTCAGAAACTGAGCGCATATTATGTCAAGTATTTTATTACGTAGCTAGTAAAATACTTGGAAAAAAAGTCGCGTTAAATGAACATTAATAATTTTTCTTGTTCTTCTTCTGCTGCTGTTCTCGTTTTGTCTTATACAAGTAGTCGTGAATGGATATAAGATTATATTGTATTTATATGTACATACTATATACATATTAGTTAATCATAATATAAGTACTATAGCAATGGTAAAAATATGTTTACTATTTCATATAAAACTAGAGTACTTTTCTGTAACTGCTAGAATGTCTTCAAAAAATAATGTAAACATTAAAATGACAACAACATTCATATAATAAACTTTTAATACAATATTATCAAATTAGCTCATAATATAAAAAATAAATAAATATAAAATAATATTTCGTAATAATAAGTTAGAAGTTTATTAGTTTTCACAACTGACGCATAAATTTTCCTGTTCCCCAATCCACATTAAAATGCTTTTTTTCATTAATAACTTGATACGGAAACAATATCTGCCGTATGACTTCTCTGTTAACCTGAAAACATACCCCGGCTTCACCGGGGAGTTTTTATAGCAATGTCTCCTTTAAAACAAAAATTTAGAAAAATTCCTGTACAATAAGAAAGCTAAATCCTTTTCAAATAACCATGTTTAATAGTTTTTTTTCTGTCAGGTAAGTAATGGCTGTGGGTTCTCAATCAAAAGGGTATTTGTAGGACTGATTTATGCTGTGTCAAAAACATTTTTCTTTTAATCAATATTTTCTCTAATGCGTACATGTTAAGCTTGCGAGTTCGGGAATTGAAACCTTCGGAGTATTGTGAAAATTCTTATATTTGTTTATATGATGTTTTTTCTTGTACTTTTATACAGTCAATGATTTTAAGGTTTTAGGGGTTTCATAAAATCAGATAGCGATCAGAATGAAATATCCACTTAAATTGAAGAAGGAAAACCAGTTCGAACATTACTCGTAGAGTTGCATCATTCTTTTTTACACAAATCCCTACTTCAAAACAGCAAATAGTCTGAATCCTATGCACACCTCGAAACCATGATCACCAGGGCATCGAATAAGCATTGATACCGCAACTGCATTAAATGAAGCAACATAACATAAGCAAACGTTACTAGCATTTCAATAGCAAACAGCGTTGACAAAAACAAACCACAAGAATCACCGCCATATCTGTAATCCGTTTCCGCAGTTGCTCTCGTCACCACCCGCAGCGCCACCGTCGTTACGAAACCTCCCGCGCTTCATAACAAGCGCAAATCGAATATAAACATGGCGTCGGAAAAAGATTGTGCACAGTCGTTGAACACTACAAAACCCCCGACAGTGTCTCGACAAAACTTTTTTTAGGGAACCCTACAGTGCGTTTTCGGTTTGTAAATAAGAGGAATATTCCAAATGCTAGTGTTTTTCTTTTAAGTCGTGAGATTTTATTACAATGTGAACATTTTTTTCTGTATAATTTGTTATCTCTTTCTTTGTCATGAAACTAAGAAACGATTAACTCAAAATTCTTTCGATTTTGTGTAAAAATTATTTTTTAATGTAAAGATAACTAATTAAGAAGAATAGTGACTGTGTAATGATATGACAATTTCAATAGTGCAAAGAAAAATTACAAAAATTAGAGGGAGTTCCCAACTTTTAAAAAATTGGCTATGGCCAGTTCACTCACTTTCCTATAACATTTTTATTATTCTCAGAACTGATGAGAATACATGAAGGATATCTTCTTTCTTTTTTCTTTTTTTGTGGGGCTTTAAGGGCTCGTCAACAGGAAGGTCATTAGAGCCCATATGAAGGATATCGAATAGTTATAAAATTTACCAACTGCTGTGGTCTGTTGGTAGCGTTTTCGCTTCCACGATACAGCTGTGCGATTGAGCGTGGGTCCAAAACGTGCTCGGCCGAACTAGGTGAGGTTTTCAGCTGGGGTTTCCCTCACATACTCCAGACAAATGTCGGTTCAGTGCCATAAGTTCCCTGGCAACACAACTTCTCTACATCCAAATTCCCTTACCAAAGTCCAACGGTTAGGTGGAAGAGCAGACCTCATGGAGTGAACCTCGCCAAAAAGGCATAAAATAGATAAATAAATAAAATAATAAATAAAATAAATAAAATAAATAAAATAAATAAAATAAATAAAATAAATAAAATAAATAAAATAAATAAAATAAATAAAATAAATAAAATAAATAAAATAAATAAAATAAATAAAATAAATAAAATAAATAAAATAAATAAAATAAATAAAATAAATAAAATAAATAAAATAAATAAAATAAATAAAATAAATAAAATAAATAAAATAAATCAAATAAATCAAATAAATCAAATAAATCAAATAAATCAAATAAATCAAATAAATCAAATAAATCAAATAAATCAAATAAATNAATAAATAAAATAAATAAAATAAATAAAATAAATAAATAAAATATTAGGAACAGTAAATTATATTTTAAAGAAATTTTCATGTGTATGATGGTCATAAATCAGTAAAAGAAGGAGAATCGTGGAGTTTTTAATCTAACATTTAAGTTACTTCCAGAAACCATTAACCCCTAGAGTCCATTATTTGCAAGCAAACCTTGGATTGGTGAAGTCGTCTAAAACATTATTGATCAGTAGACCTCATCTATTAGCTACATCATTTTACTTAATTGCTCATTCAATTTATTATTGAACAATCAACACAAAATACATACTGGATAAAAACATCTTACTGACAGTGTAAGGATGGAGACAAATCCAAATTCGGTATCCTTTCCTATATTGAGTTGCTTGAACAAGGAAAGCAAAACAAAGTTGAGAGTTTCAATGGAATGACAGGTAGAGGAACCCTTTCAAGTGTTCTTTGTACACGAGAAGGTTGTGATATCAGACTAGGAACATCTCTTAAAGAAAGTACTTTGCCCTGCTGAATACTAATCTATCTACTTGTAGATAAATTATCGCACAAACAGATTAAATTGAGTAATTAAGGCATGGCTTCAAGAGTAAAAAATTATTCAAGAATAAGTTAACAAGCGTGACATATTGTTAGAAATTATATTTTTTTACGGTTTACCAAAGTTTTTGTTTTGATGGTGTTTTATAACGGTCTATAAACATTATTTTCGAATACTAATGTCAGTAGTTTAAGCTTCAAAATATGGGATATTTGTCTTGAATACGCAATTTTGATGATGACAGTTCTATTTACATAGACCACAATATTTTTTACGAAAATGAAATGCATAAAAAAGGATACTTTACAATAACTAGAAACATCGAATAATCTATTTCTGTTTTTAATTTTTGGTAATATTTATTTTCCACCTACCTATTATTTGGGAGAGGGAATTTGGGAGAGGTGTTGGGATATCGAGGAACTTATGGTAACAAATCGACATTTATCTGAGGTAGGTGAGGAAAACCTCGGATGAAAATCTCACCTAAAACCACGCTCACCAGTGTCGTTGAAGTGAAGATGACAGATCAGTACAGATAACTTCTCAAATTCCGATGCCGTGTGATTATTTCTTTGTGTTTCTTGTCGATATTTTTACTTCCCAGTTACACAGAGTTTGAAAGGAAAATACTGTAATAGGTTGGGAAAAAAAAAAAGAGATCTTTTCAGATCTTTATGAATTGGCTCCTAGAGAGTATATTTTCAAATTTTGGCAATGATGTCCAAAGTCGTATGTGTGTATGTTTGTTAAGAATTTTATTCCCCCTATTACTAACGAACAAATTGCATCAAAACCAAACTTGAGATTTGACTTTGAATGCATTGGGAATAGAATCCTATTTCTGGACAGTTCATATCGACTTCATTTACACATCGCGCTCCACACTCGATTACTTAAAATTCAAAATTTTGAAAATTCAAAATATGCATCGAAGCATTTTGATTTGTCGGGTAATTCCGTGTACAGATTGCTAAACCGCATTCCTATACGTCGCACAGTTTTGGAATTACGGTGAAAATGTGTTACGCAAAAAAGGGTTATTACTTTTTAATTACACGGTGTAAGTATGGTAATCAGTCGAAAAAAACTTTTTGAGATCTTTTTGGATTTTTTATGAATTGGCTCCAGGAGAGTCTATTTTTTTGGTAAAAATACATTTCAAGTTTCCATCTTTAATACCCGTTGCGTTGGGAAGCATGCCGATCAGTGAGGATATCGATACTGGTCGGAGGGGGGGGAGGGGGGGTTCATGAAGTAGGAGGGCGAAGAGCAGCAGGCAGCAGCGCGACGGCTGCGAGTGACACACGAGCCATGACATGCAAAGTAAATTAGCCATGAATGCTCTCCATTTGCAGATGGGAGCTATGATGAGGCGTGGGGAAATAAGAGATGCTGATACTATGTCGCACCAATGGTGTTGAGATATGCATTCGGAATTGGAATGGATGATTGCTTTCGTTGATATATACAATAAGCTTACGCTTTAGATTAAGCAAATATTTTTGTAATATTTATCCTTCACTCACAGAAACACTGGTTATTATTAATTGTATATTCGGAACAGTGCGTTTTTACCCGGAGACGTGTTGATAAGTTATGATTTTTTGCTCCGTAATGATTTTAGACAATGAATTTCAACCGTATTCGCGTGAGAAGGGTCGGAAAATATGCAAAATCAAAAGAAAACAATAAATCATGCCTTTTTTCCTTCTTTACTGAAAATTATATATTATTTTAGGAAATATTCAATATCTAAGTAAACTAAATGAATTTTTTACATCGCACTTACGTATGTTTCTCCTCATATCAACAATTTGTTATTAGAACGCGTACAATTTATATTCCAGCAATTTGGAAATTTGTGCTTGAAAGTGTTATAGAAGTTCTTAAATTTTGTTCCGTTTTATGTTGGTGCAGAATATGAATTGTAATCTCTGAACTCTGTAGAAAATGAGAAAAATTACAATATCATGAAAAATTATGTTTTTCATTTTAGTTTTTCGCTTATTATATTAATTATGCTCATCAAGAAAATACCATTTTCTACAATAAACGAGTCCCACAGCGTAGCTTGTTTAGTTTTCTTTGACAAACGAGAAGTATGTCTGGTTTCGCACGTTGAATTTGTACTCCAACATATTCTCTGAAAGATTTGCAGAATTTCTTAATTATTACTCGCGAAAATTCTTTGTGACAATTGTTACGAATATTAAGTTTATCCACTCGAAACAATTCAGGAAGTTTCAAAAAAACTTCAGCATACACGATTTATAATCTAGATACAATGAATTTTCGATGAAATAATAATAATGATAATACAATTAATATTTATAAAGAGAGTTTGTGAATGTCTCAGACACGGTACACTGTTTGCCTAGTTGAGAGAACAGAAAAACAGAGACGCCTAGCGAGGTTGACGCTAAAGAGACAAATGGAATACGTAGTAAATAATTAAGAAAATTGTGCGTCAAAACATAATAATCATTAAAAGTAATGTTTTTTTCTTTCAAGCATAGGGTGTGCCTAAGACTATGCGATGTAAGTGAACTTCTTAGACAATATGCATGAAATTATAAACCATAATTCCTACCAATAAAAGTGAATAAATAATTTAAACCTTCAGTTTTTAAACATTTTTGAAGGAAGATGGAAACGAAAATTATGTCCATTTCTTGTATTCTATGTGTGTAATGTTCTTTAGTACATTATTGTACTTCACGTGCAGAATTATTTCATGCTCATTGTTATCTCACGACTCGTTAATTTCTTCAATTATCGTCATTTTCAATAAAAACACGCAAAAATATTTATTGATATTATGGGGGTAAAGATGCATTTTGCGGGAAGAAAGTTTCAGTTGAACTTTGCTCCTGATGCTGCGTATACTCATACGATATAGACCATACACGAAAGTGCAAAAAGTATGTAGCGTAAAGTATGTTACAATAAATATATAAAACTTACTGCGTACATGGTGCATTTAGATATTTATTTCACGAACAATGTCATCCCAATTTCTTGTGATCAATTTAATATCTTTAATATTAAACTCTATGAATGAAGAACGCAATACTTTTCCATGTATATTAACAATAAGTAACTGGCTTGTTCTTAATTTATTTCGCCAAGCGGATATAATGGAAGACTGTCACTTGAGTATACCCACTTCGAGAGCCAAATATTTTCGAGACTTAGTACTCAGATATGCCAAAACAAGTCTACTTCCTGCACTTGTCCTTCCGAACGCACGTAAAGAAGATTCATTTAAAAAATATAACAATTCCAGACCCTCAGGACATACATTAAAATGTAGGACATTAGTTAGTGATAGGGAAAATTTAATTTAATTTAGAAACTAGTTATATAACATTTATTAGAAATATTAATGCAAACATCGGTAGTTCCACACAAAATACATAATTTAATTCTATTTTATTTCTCATTCATTTTAGAATACTTTTGTACAAATATTATTTATTCATTTTTATACTGCATTAATGTACATCATTTTTTCACCTATTCAAATCATACATTAAAAACATAAGTAAAGTTTATTTGGTAATCTGCTAAATTATCACAAAAAAACTCATTTTTTATTGTGAAAAATAATTAACACGCCAAGTAACTGTTGTCAAAACATTTAATTGGATGTATAGTTTGAAATACTTAATTTTTTATTGGTTTAGGAGTTGAAGAGGGATAATAAATAATTTGATATTAATATCAATAATAAATGAATTGATATTTTATCGCAAATATATCACGCATTTTAAGATTTATTTTCTTTCAAACTTTAGTTTCCCGGAGCATTTCTCAATATAAGAAGATTCAGGTTTTTTTTGGTGCATAAATAAACAAAAATGTTTTGAAAGGGTCTCCAATATGAATTTAGAAACCGCTTTATTTACGTAACCTTAATATTTCCTCTAGACGTTGAATGGAGTCTTCTCCCTGACAGAATGTTACAGAAATAATTAAACTATACGGAAAATATTACTAAACAAAATTAAGAAAGGACTTGTGGCAAGTAAAATAAGCATAATTGCAATGAAATTCTATCTTTAAATGAAGAAAATAATTTTACTTCCTCATATTCGTAATATATAGAAAGTATTGTAATCGTGAGAAAAAAAAATCGAAAACGAGATTTTTGCGGAAATATTTGTTTTAGAGACCCCCCGATTCCAAAAAGTGTTTTTTGCGCAGCACTCCTGACCGANGCGCAGCACTCCTGACCGAATGGTATTTTTTTTCATTTTTCGTATTTAGGGTAGAATTTACTTCTAACATATGCACGTGCTTTTAATTTTCTTTTTACTTGAACACAAAGGGCACTTCACTTAAGGGTCAAAGTACATTTTTGAATATTTTTCAAAAACTGCTTCAACGATTTTGCCTAAATTTTCTGAACGTAAAGTAGAATTAGTGTGCATTACATTCGCAGTAGCAGTATTTCGCTTGAAAGTTTGGTAAAATAATAAATAAAACACAGTAAAATAATTTCTATCTGCTACATTTACGCATTTGTTTACTGTTTCAAGATGCTTGAACAATATTTAGCAGTGTAAATGAACCAAAGAGACGTAGAATACACTGTTAGTAAACTGAAATGAAAGATATGATAATGATAAAATACATAGAAGGACAGAAAACGCACTGCAAATACGAAAATACATAAATATCTGTCTACAACGAAATTACACAACACTTTCACGATTTTTATAAAACTGATATGTCGCTATTTGTTTTAAAATATTATTCTGAATGTTTATTTTACTCTAAAATATAAAATATAAGACAGAAATAAGTTTATCTAGCGACTTTGAGCATGAACAGAGCACTGGAAGACGACCAAAATATAGAGGACCTCGCCAGAAATGACCCTTTCACTATAGAATTTTTTCATTCTATGCTTCAGACGGAGCAGCGTATATAAGAAAGTATGTGCAAAGGTTTTGCACCACTAGTTATTCCTGACACGTTTTCTAGAACAGTTTTTAGACGAAAAATATTTTAATGCTCTATAATTCCATACTCGTAAGATAATTTTTTTATTAATAAATTTAAAACCACTTTGAACCCTTAAATTTGCTTAGATTCAAAAAACATCTGCAAGAATAAACCTGGGAATCAAACTCAGAGAGTTTGTCTTTTACATTCACAACCAGGACCTAGGATATCAGTATAAGCAGATGCTTCAACTTTTCTTAAACGATGGATTCATTTTCTGTTTCTTCTTAAACAACATTCCCATGCTGCTTACGGAGCCTTCACTAACCTGAACGCAAAACAGTTGTATTCTCCAGTTGTCCACAGCAACAACGTTCCTAGAGACTAAACAAGTGGGAAGACACAATTATAAGCAGCGTTCTATTTAAGAACTCGCAGCCACCGTTAAATCGTGAATCGCTTTATGTGACCTTTGCTTGACGGTTTCCTCTTCCTTCGTTCTTCCCCGCCCCGTTGTCCTCTGGATCTCAGCCATGCGGACTGGAAAGCGCAAATAAACAGGAAGGGGTGATCCGCAACAGGCCTTCCTCTGATGAGTCTGCATCGTTCTGGTCGGCAATTGGCGGCAGCTGCACTGGCAGGGAGAATCTCTTCTCATATAAAAACACTTCTTATATGAGCGTTTTTCGATTGAAGAGTGAACAGATTGAAATCAATTCATGACGTTTTCAATTAATTCATTTAATTCAAATAACTGGCATAAATATTTATTTATTTTTGCATGGTGTTGGTAATGTTTTGTTAGCGTAATTAAAAATCAAATTAATTTTCTAAGTCTCGCCAAGCATATATTTATTGTTCGACTTCCTAGCAGTCATCTTCAGTTATCTTCCTCCGGGCAAGGAAAAGTGCCATATTTCTTGTTGTGATCGAACGGATGGTTTTTAAGAAATGTATTTTCAAAGTTCCGATAGAAAGAGTGAAAAAACGGCACTTTTTTCTTTATATCTGCAATAAAATTGAAATACGATGTAGTAACCATTCTTAATTCACACTAATAAATGCAGAAGGAAATACAAAAAGAAATTGGTGTAATTCGTTTTTGTGTGGAGTAATGGATTAACGTTTTATTAATGAACAAACACGAGTATCAAGACTCATTCCACTACTTAGGGGTTATTGAATTTGAGCACCTGTTAATGAGAAAGGCGGTAGGAACATTTTCTAATACATCTATCAATGGGCAAAAGCGCGCATAGTTGTTTTCGAGGTATTTCTTTCTCTTCTCTCAATGCTGTGCATACTAGAGACAAATTAAAAAATAACTTTAAACTTTAGTTACAAAACTGGAGGTATTGTCTCTCAAGGACTGAAATGAAAAATACGAATTTTTTCATTATTCATGAGTTTCTCACACATGGTCTCTAATATATTCGTAGAAATGTTTTAGGAATTATGTAATTAGCTAATATAAAGAACGCGTTGTCTTCTTGTAAAGTTCATTGAAAATATATTCGCGTTAAGTGTGCAAAACTCAAATTCGACGCAACCTCAAGATGTCTTCTCAATAAACGAGCAACTTTCAAATAAACACTATTTTATTTTGAAACTAGTTTCATAGAATGCTACGCTAGTGAAATAAATATTGCAATTATTTAATCACTCTCCTTATTTATTACTATCATTGAAAATCCTGTATTCAGACTACATGTGTGTACATGGTGAGAAGAACATCCACGTTCTTCTACAAAATATTTAAAAATTAAATTGAATGGTTGGTAGAGATTTGAGAAGAATACAGACTGAAATTAAAGTCTCTGATAAAAAATTGTTAATATTAATAGTATTGGTTGTTTTATTCAAATAAAAAAAATTATTTTAATTCATGAAAACAGTTTTTGTGGTATAATTTAAAATTATCATCGTAAATTATTTAATTTTTAAAAAGTCTTAAAAACTGCCCACTANTTTAAAATTATCATCGTAAATTATTTAATTTTTAAAAAGTCTTAAAAACTGCCCACTAGTTTTCATTCTTTTTTTCAGTGAGAGAGAGTTAGTACTCGAGAATGAACACCCCAACAGGGACCGTGGGTGGATGAAAACTCTTGTCAATGCCAGCGACAAGCCACCTGCGACCCGCTCACTCCTTACCAGGATTCCCTGGAGTCACCTCCTACAGACCTTTCTCGTTCATGTTCTGACGAGTGACATTGGCACACTGGGTGTGAAACGATATGTCCTTTTCAAAATTTTCTGCGCTGTTCTATCAGCAGATTTATAGTTATAGTCGTGAGCGTGATATTATAAGTCTGAATAATACAACATTGTAAGGCGTTTCAAAATTGGAATATAGTTGAACATATGGAAGCTAATTTAACGTTTAGAAAGAGTTATTTTACTCTCATAAACGTTTCGTTTATTCTACGTATTTATTACGTATTAAAGAACTACACTCTTAAATTATTGTGTTTTCACTAATAATAAAATAATGATGAACTCATCAATTAAAACCTAATAGAATAGGATGTGTTACAACGAATGAACTGGTTAAAAAGTAATAGTTGACAGAAATTAATAAATAACAAAATACAATATAAAATAAAGAAAACGTCGCGACAGCCTTGATTTTTTGTGAGCAGTAATCACTATCTTCGATTTATTCTTGGTAAGTAACTATTCAATTTCAAGTTCATGGAAGAGATTCATTCCACTTATTTAACGAAATAATTAATTTTTAATACAATGTACATTGAAAAAAAAGATCAAAATTTAATTGAATACCCCTAATACTTTATTTATAATACTCATAATATTTTGTTACCTCATTTTTTACACTGCTTTGCTGAGGTTTTCGATTATGAAAAACATTACAAAATGTTGTTGGAGTTAGAGGATTGTTAGTGAGCGTGTTTTGTTTGTGGAATATTACAAATTTAAAAAATATTATCCTGTAAAACTTACATTACAGCAGTTTTTGTATTGTAGGAGCGATTTTCGTTGAGTAGATGTCATGTAAAATGAAATTTAAAAAGTTAGACACACACAAAAATACTTTATTTTGTAGACTAAGAATATGAATATTTTTTAGTTATACGATTAATTTCTTTAGTAAATAATATGTGCGGCATAAAATGGAACTAGGTCATTTAGTAATACTTCAGAGTAATTTTGAAAAATAAAAATTGCTATTGATTGAAATTCCAAGTAAAGCGTAAAATGACTTCTATAGTTCTATGTGCAAATTTTCATTTTCTTAAGTTATGATAGGTAGAATTATTTAGAATCTCATTATTCAGATGTTTTGTAGAGCATTTATGCATTTTTAGTATGATTCATTTTTTTAGTTGCAAATTTATGCATTTTTAGTAAAACTATAAATTTGAAGGAACCGTTAATATATCCAATTGTATCTTACACAAAATTTGTCCAAATTATCCATCCTTGATCGAGTTGAATTATTAAGGAATAGTTGAACATATTCGCTGAGCTAATATGTGGGGAGAAAAAATTTAAAACACATATGGTAGGTTTTACTTTATAATTTACGAGTACAACTGAATCCTCAGCGCATATTTCATCTCATGTTACAACGGTATACGCTTTTTACAACGAAAACATTATTGGAAACGGGCAATGTTTTGCTTCGGATTATTTGAGCAAGCGCATTTGGCGTGCTACTACAAATGTTTGCAGAGGTTGTGGGAATCACAATCCGATATCAAACTACGTAAGATACGATTCGACCAGTTTTAGCGGTCGTGCATTAATGTGTTTATTCGGCCGATTTTCCACGTTTAACCAATTATTAAATACGATTAAACAATGATTATTTTGTTAGCTTTCAAAATATGCGAGAAAATATAAATAATATAGAAGTGGTGTAATTATATAAAGGAGCAATACAAAATATATTAGTGTACGGCCGCAGTGTCTGGGCCATAAGACAGTATTTGCAAAGTTTGAAAAAAAAAAAACTACGACAGGTGAAAAGGATATGTTCAAGATGCTGGCAGGAGGCTATGGCACAACATCAACGGATACCTTACAAGTACTGAAAGGAGAAATACCATTAAATCTATACACAAAAAAGTTTGATGAAGATAGTACAAAACGGAGAGTCAGTAATTATAAATGGTACACAATTAGAGGGGACAGGAAAAGAAAAGATGAGAAACATTACGACAGAATTATCAAAAGGATGGCAGATAAGGTGGGAGAAAAGTAAGAATGAACGAATTACGCACGAATATATCCGGTATGTGAATTTCGCAGAAAAGAATTGAAAATGATTTCTATTGAACCTGTTTGTAATATTTTTCACCCAACATGGTAATTAGCTGAGAAAAGACTGGGAAGAGCAGGAACAGAGGAGTGTAAGTGCGGGAAAGGAGATGAGACAGCAAGGCATGTTTTTTGGAATTGTGACTTAAAGAGAAGAATATGTGAGGTATTTGAAAGAACGAGGAATATGGCATATGACAGAAATAAATTAATGAAAAACCAGGAAAGATATGAGAAATACAAACAATATGTTACGGAAATACTTAAAATATATTTAACAAGGAGGGTTTAAAGAGAAAAAGGGAAGATTAAGGACAACTGATTTAAGAGACATTTAAAAGCGAGTCAAATTAGAAACATAGCAACAGAACTATCTGGACTAGACATGCTTCAAACGACAAGGGACAAGGAGAATTTGTTGAAGCATCCGTCTCCCCCGGGGCGATGGCAGTAACTCCTTAAAGACTAAGAGAAAGGGACGAAAGGCACAGGTTGGGAAGGGAAAAAGAACAACAGCGAGAAACCTTGCAATGACAATATAGGAGGCAAGGAGGCCCAATAAAATAAAAATGAGAAGAAATAAAGAGAAAAATTCCCCAGAAAATAAACTCTGAAAAGTTACTTTGCATTTGAGATTAAAATGTGTTTCTTCCGAAATAGTTAATTACTAAAATGGTACTTATGTGAGTACTTATCTTCTTTCTCTTTCTCATGGTATAGTTCTCCTGAATAATTACTTTGTTAAGACAGATGAAAATAAAACAACACTCATCTACATTAAATTCCTGGAAGCAATATTACGACCTAGAAACTTGTTATGGACTGACAGTTTGTGTAGGGAGAGTCAATGGATAACCTGTGAGGTCCTTGGAGACATGTGTATAGGTAGCAATGACGTCCTCTTCCTCAGTGTGTGAACCGTGTAACCCCGAGTCAGCATCTTGCAATCCCGTGACACCTGCCCGTGTCACCTTTCAAATCCCCCGGGTTTCTCATAGTCTACCCTTCTGCATGTTCCCTCTTCCTTGTTCGCTTCGCTCCTCAGCAGCCATATTGTCTTCATGTTTGTCATATGTGGCAGTCCCTTTTAAAGCTGCGCATGAACTTCACAAACAATACGAACAACAAGGGTGCGTAATTTATTAAAATTATTAGAAAACTGTTTCTAGGATCATTGTCTTTTCATACGAAATAATTTGGAGAATACTTATATTAATTTATTCCTGAATATGATTTATTAACAAATTTGAAAACTCTAGACTCACAAAAAACTAGAAACTACTATTTTTTAATTGTAGAAGAAAGAGAATATTAATCATAGATATATTTTTAAATGATTTTGATGAACGTGCATATTAGGAAGGTATTAATTATAAAATGAATGTACAAATGAACTCAAGTTGGGATGGTGACACGTGGTGACATGGATGACCATGTCGTAAAGCGGCGGCTTTGGTTTCCTGTTGAGACTCAGAAGTCTTTGACTTAGATTCCCTCATTTCCTACTATCCAAACATTCACATCTTATTGATATACATAGTAGTTTGGAGGCAGCGAAAGTCGCCCGTAAAAGCTTGAGTGGATCTACAGATTCATATCATTTATAATTTTCTTTTAAAGAGGAAACGCGTTCAGCAGAGGTACCTTTTCCCATGTAAATCTAAATTACCTTAAAAAGGTATTAAAAATATTTAGTCTTCTAACATGTCATTTACTAATCCAACCACCTCCTACCTTTAAAATTGTTCTACCACTCATTTTAATTTTTGTAGAGACGCTGCTCCCTGAGTTTCTGTGGATGAAATGTTACAATATGTTCTCCTTCTTCCAATATGTTCTCCTATTTTTATCTATTTCTCCTATTTTTATCGCTTTCTCCTATTTTATCTAGTACTCAATTCAACTCATTTAAATTATCCATCAAATATATTGGCTGCTTATATTTAGATGTCAATTGTGAAACATTATTCAAGATGGATGTCAGCATAGCCATTTCAATTTGAGAAAAAAACCCTTTTTCTTCAAGAAAAAAGATGCTCTTCTCAAGTTCATCCTGGTCTTTCTCCGCAATATTTTCTTCGAATACACTTTCGCTTGCGTTGTTGTCTTTCTCTCGTCCTGTCCAGGAACCTGCCCTGCGGACACTGTCGCTTTAATCCTAGAAGCTACCTGTGCCCGCCTGCGTCTCATGAAATTCAAAGCTTCTCTGGCTGTTGGACTGTAGTTCCCGCCAGCCTCACCCTTAGCCGTCAGTGACCGACGACTGTTTCTGACCCGGCTTCTCCTTTCTGAACGGGTCCTCAGTCTCACAGCGGATGTCCATGCGCTCAAACTCGTCCGGTGTGAGTGTGCACCTTTGATCTTTGCCATGCGTACGGTTCTCACGTTTCATATATGCACGAACACCTCTTGGGTATCGATGGAATTGATCGCTTTCCGTCGTATTTGATGAAAGACTTGCCACTAAATCTTGTGCAAGAGTTTGAGACAATATTCCTTTCTTTCTTCTATTTTTCATCGCGTAATTTCAATTACAGTTAACTAGGTCATCAAAATGTCTCATTTACTTATTGGAACTAAAAACAGATTTATTATTTTTTTAAATATTGAATCAGATTTATCGTTAACTGCAACATTAAAAATCGATGTGTTGATAACCACAACGAATTGAATTTGTAATTAAGGAAAAACTCTGTCTCGTTCACTGACTTTCATGCTGATTCAATTTATTTACAATAATATTTATTCTTACAAGTCATCAAATGTATAATACATGGGTGACCAAAAATTGAGCAAAACCTATACTGAGTATTGAAAACTCAAGCATGAATTAACGATTGAACAATATTTTAATACACTGCCATAATACAATACTAATTTCATGTGGCGGCATAAAATAGACCATAAATCATAATAAACGTAGATAAACGTTATATACTTAATTGATTTTCTAGCCTATCCTTTACAAATAAATGGAACGTATGCTCCTAATCTTTCCTTTACGAATACGAAATGCAGTCATCTTATAAGCATTCATGGAATATGTTATTTATGATCTTTATAAATCATGATATATTATTGCATGGACCTTGGCTTTGTTATTTCTGCCATCTTTGATATACTATGAGTATGTTTTTATTTACTTCCAGTATTAAGGTACATTTACTGGAGCTAACGCTGTTTTAAATTTGCATGATGTAGCATTCTGTCTTCTTCTGATCTTGATGATAATTCTTGGCCAAATTTTATGGACATTGGTCTAAGGTATGAGTTATAGATTTAATATTCAACATTTTGTAGGCAAGTGCAGCCAACGAAACATTGAGAATAAAAAGTGTTAAGACACGGCTTAATAACCCGGAATAAGTTTCAAATATTGATGCAGACAAAATTTATGCATCTTGCCACAGATAAAGTGAAATATTTCTCAAATGACAGGTGACCTACAGATAAAAGTTAAGTAAAAAATACTACAGAATATTTACTACGAATCAAAAAAAATATTTCTTCACTTTCATGATTTAAAGGTTGGTCATTTAAAAAAATATATATATGTTGTATACATAAGACGCAATGCATTATATATTTATTTATAATTGCTAATATTTCATGTAAATGGCCGGTGAGGTATGTTTGTCAAGTTTAAATCACAATAAATACGTTACACTGTTTATTTATGCCAATTTCAGATGAATTAATTTTACCTTCTCTAATACTACCTTTATTACATTAATACATAAGTAACATACATTATAATCGTTCTTGACAGACTTTTTACAACAATTTTACAAAAATGCGTTCTTTTGTTACAACAATTGTTTGTTTTCTTGGAGAATTTTCCCATTCAAATTGAAAGGAAGTAATTTATTTGAAACCTGTAATGAATTTAAATCACTCAAAAATATTTAAAAGCTCTTAAAAACTTTCCTAGCTAAGGTTTTGTCTTCGGTTTCTCAACATGTTAAAAGGTGTAAATTGTAAGTCTCCAAAAATGTTGATTTATCACCTTTAGAACTAAACATAGTGATCGCTCATAAAACCAATTTTGAGAAGACACATAACTCAATTCTGAAAATTTCTCAATTTCAAATTTCAATGAAACCCTTTTAAATATATATTATTTTGTTTACTTTCACATGTGGGGAAGAAAGTAGTTTTCATGATCTCTAATAACTAATGTTAAAAGTTATGTATTCAATACTTCTTATAAATCAGTATAACATGTAAAACAAAATTCGTCATTATTTTACAATTCATTCTTGGGAGAGCTAAGTTCGAATGACCATTTCATTGAGAGTAAATTAAAAAACTCGTGGTATAGCTTTCCGGGTACAATAAAATTCTGATTGTGCACACCATTGAGNAAAATTTTCATTTTAGTTTGCGTTTATGAAACACTATGAAATAGCACTACAAAGAGACGTACTTATCGTTTAATCGTATATTACTTGTATTTTTCTGGCATTAAACAGTTATCCAATTTTGACAGAGTTCTTGGGTTATCCATGTATTCTTAATTTTATGTTTGCCAGAAAAATTCCGTAAATTTATCGGTTTCTGCATGATCATGGATCAAACAACGATTTTGATTTAATATATTGGTTAGAATTAATAATTGCAAACACCACAATACTTGATGTTGAATTTCACACAATTTTTCACCCTTTCATTGGATTCCCTGGAATTATTCATCCGCATACAAATATTATGCAAGTTTGGACACAACGTTGTGTAAAATTTGTTGTGTCGAGACTTCATAATCACTTATTTGTAATGGAAATGTTTCAATGTAGCCTTGTTGCTCTCTGAAACATTCACATTATTTACCGATACTTCTGTTTTAAACTTTGCTTTGTAAACTTTGTGGAGTAAAGTAATTTAATGATAAAGTTAGAGTTATTCAAGTACCAAAATTCATCCTGAGTTGTCAGTTTAATACAAACAAATTCTTCTTGGTGTACGAATGAAATAACCTTATTTTTATTTTATGTAAATTGAATTACTGAATGTGATAACCTTATTTTTATTTATTTTCCTGTTGTAGATAACGTGGCAATTGAAGCATGTAAATTAAAAACGTGTCAAATTATGTTTTTACAGGAAACAGAAAAGAACTAAATAAATAGCATAATTGATTATAAAATGCTATGAAACATAGATAAGTGTTTTGATGTTGCGACTAATGGTTCATTTAAAAATCAAACTGTATCAAAATTTAAGATGGTGTCTCGAAACCGTTGTGTCAAATAATAAAAACATGGTTTATGTTCGAAATGTCATGTGCGATTTCCGAGTACGACAGGTACGACCCAAAAGAGTATGTGCTACGCCTAATAACTAACATTTTGCTAGGAGTTACAGCAAATTTTTGAAGAAATATTAAGCAAATATATTATAATATCGATTTCCCGGACTGTTATTGCATGATACATGATAGCATCGTAACGATGTATATGAACACGCTATCTTTTGACCGTCATAAAACGTAACCTATCAATGGAAAGCACTTGGATCGACTACCAGAGCTCTGCTAACGAGAATGTTTTTCGAGAAAAAACCTGAGAGTCAGATGATAACTGAGTCAGATTTTTCAGTTTCATTATTGAACATTGTCACATTACTTTGGTAGGGACGCATTGATCCATTGTCTGTTACATTTATTTTATGTTATTTAGAGGTGAAATGTGAAAAAGCAAGTCATATTCGCATCGTTTTCTCCTACGTCAACATTCTTGGAAAGATCTTGTCCAGAAATTCGGCGGCAAAGAATCCAGGGCCATTNGTCAACATTCTTGGAAAGATCTTGTCCAGAAATTCGGCGGCAAAGAATCCAGGGCCATTTTAATACTTCTAGATATGTCGAACTAATGAATTGTTATTTTATAATTAAATTAGCTTTTTAATTATTAAAAAGTAATACAATTTTATAAATTGTATCAGAAAACTGTTATTATTACTGTACAATTCCCATGTACTAACGAGTAAATTCCAAATTTATGGATTTAAATAAAAAATAAACCACGATTCGTTTCGTTTAATAAATCGAAATTGAAAGTTTGTGCACAGTAACAACGTTGTGATATCCAAGTGAAAGAAGAGTTCACATGATATTATGGGTTGTTAAGACTATGAGAAAGATTATTCATCTATATCTGAATTATCTCAATGGAACGAACGAGCGTAAGTACAATAAATACATAAGGTATTTATCGAAATACATTTGTTATATTTATATTATCTATGTTAGAATAACGAAACATTTTTCAAATTTAGGAACAATGGTCTACAATATCTTACTTTCTGTAGTGGGTGTATTATATCATGAACAATTATCAAGAAAATATACATTACTTCTTTTCCTTTTCAACCTCCGTGACAGACTACGGAATGATGAAAATTTAAGTACAAAATGATACAAGCAAGCGGTTAAAGCGTACATCCGAGCGCACTTGTAACTGACGTGTACATTAAACCTGCAGAGATGCATACGGAAACTGGCGTATTAATGCATGGAAATTGGAGTCCGCGGCGCTGGCTGTGGAGGGATATAACGGTGGAGATGATGGCACATCTGACAGATGAGGTGTAAGAATGGTTGACAAGGAAACATGTTTGGTGTACAGTAATGGGTGTTGGGCGAGTGCGATGAATAAAACGTCGGAAATGAAGAACGGATTTGCTTCCAAACGTTCACAGAGATTAGATGCCCACGGCGCACTTCGAAAAGGCGGTGTTTCAAAACTTGATTGATGCAATTCAAATGTTACGTGGGATAAAATAGTGGAATTTGCCATGGTGTACGAAGCAGATCTCTGTTAAGGTGTAAGACGCAGACATGACGTTGAAAGAAAAAGAAATGTATCTCTCTCAAATAAAATAATAATAATAATAATAATAATAATAATAATAATAATAATAATAATGCCACAGGAATTATACCGAAATCCACAAAACGCGATTTGGAAACACTAGGATCAGCAAGACCGATAAGCAGAAATCCGTAATCCTTGACACATGCCACACTTCATTCCCCTCTCTGTCTGCTGCGTCCACGTCATTGCGCACCTTCCCTCCTACGTGCGGGTGTACGAGAGAGAGAGAGAGAGAGAGTGAGAAAGAGAGTGAGAGAGAGTGGGTGACACCCTACAGTATCCTCTGTCTCATGTTATCTCGGACAACTCACAGCAGTGACCTCCGGGTATTTTAAGTCTGAGTATTTTACTCCGCTGAATGGCGTTGAATTAATTTCTAACCTTTCTTGTTCTATTTCTTTGCTTTAGAGATGTTTCAGTATGTTGTATCCGTTGACGCTGCTTGTTCGAGACTTGCTTAGAGTACCGGCCATTTCAGCTCCTGTTCGTCGACACGTGCAACTATCGATTGTGTGCTTCAGAACGATCGTTCTACCTCCGGCGGAAGTGATAGAATGTTATGAGGCAAATAAATTTCTATTCTTATCGGGAACAATTTCCTAATTGATGAGATACACTTAACTACATTAAATTACATTGATGTAAATTACTTTTAATAATGTTCATAATATTTAGTTGACCGGGAAAGTTTTTAGTAACATATTTTCTTTTATCTTTGAACATCTTTTCAATGAAGCGGTACCACTGAATAACAAACATTCTATATTTACTATTTTTTATGAATACACACAAGGAAAGATAGATCTATTTTGAAAAGTAAATTTTTGGACTCATCTCAGATATGCATTTATTTGCGCTTCTCAAATATTGATAAGAGGAAGAATGGGAATAATCTAATTATCTGGATAGTATATAAATAATTCGGCTAAATAACAATAGTGTAGAAACTTATAATATTTTCAATACGCTTTATATTACTGAGAGATGAATTCGGAACAAAACATATTACACGAGAGGTTTCTATAAATTGACAGGTGTTAGGAAATAATATGTGAAGGAAATAATATGTGAACAGAGATCTATCTGGCATATGTAGCGAATCAAGGTTTTGTTTATTTATTTCATACCTAAAATCTCAAAACCATAAGGGTTATATAATGGAACGTTTTCCATAAGAAACAGAGAAACTCACTATAACATGAACAATAACTTCAAAATTGCTACATAGTTTTAAAAAAACTTTTTATTAAACGTTAAAGATATATTAAATAACTGTAGTATGAAGGACACATCTGACGCCTTCATGGAGCAGAGCTAGTGCGTCAGACCTCTATTATCCTCTGCTTTATTATCCCTCTTGTTCCCCCTTAATGCATAGTTTTGGTATTTTACAAATTTCACCTGCAAAATAATATGAGAAGTACAGATTACAGTGCCGTTATATCCAAATTCTTTCCTCATCCCTAGCATCCTAAATATGACGAGAATCCTGAATATGACTAGAATAGAGATTGATATTTGAGAATTATGGAAAATGTCCGATATTAATGTCGATCCATAGCGTTTAGAAAGGATGAAGGAAACCCTCCTGATGCCGCATTAGTAGAAACAAAGCAACCATGAGAAGAAGGATTAAAACAACCGTTGCAGTTTTATGTTTGGAGTTGGGTCACTCGACTGATAGGTGACGTTCGTTCGAAACATTATAATTAATTAATACTCTCGGACAGAACAAGGTTATTTCAGCAAGCGAGTCATATGGAGGTCACACAGAACTGTGTCTACTTGCATATACGAAGACCTTACATAATCATGAAATTAAAAGGAAATTACCGATTTCTTTGATGTAAATTGTTTTAGAGAGAATGAAAATAAGATCACATTTAAGTCACAAATTCAAAGTAAAGACGTTTGGGTCGCTGCCTTCATCTTCCCCAAAGATACTTTTTTTTTTTTTTTGCATATTCCGTAGGGGAGAGCTGAATTCAGGATTAAATAAAAAGTAGTAAATAGTCCAGAAAGTTTTCAGCAATACCCGCCTTCTTTTCTTATTCCTATTTTGAGCATTCGCCGAAAACAGAAGAAAGAAATTCTTCAGTATATTTTGGGATAGAGAAGCTCTAAACTAAGTTCCGGGACATATTACATAAATAACAATATATTGTGGCATTGTAACCAACGTAAGAAATCTATTTTTCATTATATTGTGTAATATGGTTTCACCACGATTTTTTATCAGTCAAAATATTTATTTAGTGCTATATTCATATGATGATATCAATTTTTATTTAACAATTAGACATTTTCTAAAACGTGCTTGCCCATGGTAATAACACTTAAGGAACAGAAATAGTACAGTTGCTCCTGCAACTGCTGAATTCCAGAATATGAAAGGACTCATTCATATTATTCCATCATTCGTGAGCAAATAGCTTCAAAGTAATGTTCAGTCGTCTTTTACTACCATACGGAAACCGAAAACGTGAGAATAGATCTATTCATATCTTCGTGTGACATCCGTACGGATAAATCCAGTTGTTGTAAAAGGTGTTCGTTACTCTTTAGGCAATAATCGAAGCATTATCAAAACATGGAGGTACGGTGTAAGAGAAGTTTATGGAATTGGTGATATGATGAAACTCGCTAGACCTTAAAGTAAACACTATCACATATACTATAACCAGTGGCGTTCTTTTGCAGGGAGAGAGGGGGCAATTCATCCCGAGCCTCATCCAGTTAGGGTACTAAAAAAGATGTCGGAAAAGTAATATATCCGTATAAATTTAAACTTCAATACACTCTAACTTTATCGTAACAGTTAAAAAATAATATTTGAACTTCACATTAAATACAACACAAATATTCTAATTTACGTAATCTGGAATGCGGTATGCAAATACTTTTGTGTGTGGTATGAATAATGAGGGCCTCCAAAACTCCTACTCCGGGTCTCCTTAGTTGTGGGTACGCTAATAGCCATAACACTATCTTGGAAATAAGACGATTAAAAAGTGCTGGGGTGTAAAACAAAATCTTCGGTACTTTGAATGTCATACCTTCAGAGAAATTAAACACGGTGGTAAACGATCGTGTACATTGTGTAATGTCATGTGAACAGTTAAGTATCATAGATTCTGATATGAGTATTAAATATCCTATTAATGTACATCAGAATGAATTTTAGTACTTCAGTGACATTGGTCGTGTACGAATGGCTTTGCTGAAAAATCAATAAGGATGACAGAGAAGGTTCACTGTAATGACACGGAGTTGCACAAGCGAGCATTTGAGAAGAACCAAGAAAAAAAATATATTGTCCTTGAATACACGTAAATACACATATCTTGGTCATGTGTATTATAAAAAGAATAAAAACCCTAGTATTCTCCATTCAAATTGAATACTATATTCTTAGTTTGCAGAAACGGGACTTAAGTGCAGGACAAGAAAAAAGAGTTAACGGTAATTGTACGCATTGTGTACCGAGTTTGTTGAAAAGAAAACGAATTGATGTGTTTCATCTCTTCTTTCAAGATTTTTAATTATTCTAGTTGAACAAGGTTATTTATTCTACGTTCAATACAAAGATAATATTCTTAGGAACTGATTCCCAGAAATAAATCTAATGATTTTTTTTTCTAATTTATCAAACCGAATTTTTTTATTTATTTGTTTAATTTTGGAGAATAAAATAACAATTGTGTACACGATGAAGTTGTATATATGCAGCTTCACATTTTCTCCCCTTTATTATCACAAATTGAAAATTGTCAGTTAACAGGAGTACTATCTTGATGAATATGTCAAAAGAAGAAAAAAACACTGCACAACTTGCCAACGTTTCGGATATATTCTATCCATCCTCAGGGCTTGTTACAATTTGTCAAAAAACATCAACATTACTCATCCACATCTCCAACTAATACACCTGCAAACCAGGCACATCCTGCTTACTAAATACATCAAAACGGTGGAGTGATGTAGATATTTTTGTAATATTGTAGCAAACCCTGAGGATGTTTAGAATATACCCGAAACATTGGCGAATGATGTATTGGTTTAACCTATTCCTCTTGCTATACAAATGGTCAAGAATTATAAAACATTATCTTTAACTAGAATATTTTGACACATATAATATTTATGAGCAATAGGATCCTATGGTATTTAATTGCTCGTTTCTTTATTTAGGTTACCTACCATCTCTTCGCAACCTCTCTTTAATTCCATTGGTAATTCATTAAACTACAACACACACATAATGGGCAATTTACTACGACACAGCGATGCTTTATGATATTTTGTCAAATTAATGACCCGAAATTACCTCAACGTTATATCCACACGCTTTCTCGCACGTACATTATTGATTCATCCAAATGAGTCGTTCCGTGGAATCGGTTCTCTTGTTCCTCGAGAACTTAACTCGACATCTTACTTAATTCAGCCATTAACGCTAATGCTTACATCGGGTTCTCTCTATTTTGTATGGCCAATAAACGATGTTGTTTGTTCATTCGGAAAGGATGGTGATAATAAAACTGGACCACCTATTGTGGTCGTTTACCTTTCACGAATTGGCAGTAGCTTCGTCAGCCTTTTTTATTTCTGAGAAACGACTTCAGAGTTCAGGGCTAATTTTGACGACCAGAGTAAGTACGTTATGAGTGTGACCGATCACAGAATGCAACCATTTTTTCGTCAAATTGATACGTTATTAAATTACACACATAAAAACCCCCTTTCGGAAAAGATTGATTACTTATGTGTAGTCAAAAACACACGTAAAAATATTACGCCAATTTATTGAAATATATTGAGAAATCAATATGAATTTAATTGAATTCGCTCCAACTTGACGAGAAAATGTCGGGAACCTAGATACGCATGAAAACTCATCTCTGATGACACACTGTGATGACTATGGTATTTCCATAACAAAGAAAAGTGCATGAGACAGAATAGAAATTCTAAGTAAAAAATATTGTTTAACTGTTTTCTAGAATAAAAATATTATTTTGACTCCGGGAAAATACATTTCATTACTGAATTTTTCCGCGTCATGATCAGAAGTAATATAGGATAAGCAAGAGATGTTCAACCGTATTTCAAAATCAAGATAAAAATGAATGCGCTGGAAGATGTCAACAAGAAAACGATCGGTGGTTGGACTACAGTTAGAAATTCTCGCCGTCCTTCCAACTGCTACCACCCGGTTAGACCAAATACACATGCATCACCCCAACTCTTCACTCAGAATAGGTTTAGTGTGTTAGATGACATGTTCCTGTGTCCTCCCTTACCTACTCGTTTCATTCCCTCCCGTCCAGTACCCACACATATTCACACACCACATACTGGTAAGCACAGCCCCCCAAACCAACTTAAAGTAGTGCTATCCAGAGATGATACCAACATTTCCACGCAGAAATCAAACGTGCTCATATTAGCTGATTCGCACGGTCATCAGATGTCCTCCGTATTGCGTGGATTTCTTCCTAGCCAGTTCTCAGTCTCCAGTTTCTTTAAACCAAACGCTCGTTTGGCTGAAGTTATTCGAGAACTGGACACTTACACTAAAAAACTCACTGAGCGGGACACAGTAATCATCATAGGTGGGCAGAATGATATTAACTTGGGTGGTCATTTCAACGCGTCTGGGCATCTACAGAAACTAAAAGTTGCCTCCCTGCAGACGAACATAGTGATCTCTAGTCTGCCTCCACGCTTCAACGTTCCACAAATAAACCACGAAATTAACCTGGCAGGCATCTCTCTAAAACATCACCTGGCAGACACAAAAATCTCATTTTTTGATTTGCAACCACACCTGACTGCCAAGGACTTTACCCAGCACGGTTTACACCTGAGACCGTCTGGGAAACAGCACTTCGGTTCTCTCCTAGCTTCACATCTGACCTCACATCATCCACCTNCTGCACCTACCTCATCTCCTCCTCCACCTCCCTCTACGACTACCTCATCTTCTCCTCCTCCACCTCCCACTGCTGTAGTATTTTATGTCTGAATTAATGAATTAAATTGTTTGTGTAATTTATTGAGTTCTTACGCTAAATAAAGGTCGAAAAAATTGAATAAAATATTTTCGTTTATTACTACGTAGTTTTATTTAATACGCGTATAATTGTTTATAATACTTTTATATTATAAATGACGTTGCTGAACAGTCGTTATAAATGACACACTTTGACTTAGTGATATAAGTTTCCTGATCACGAAATAAGCAGAAAAAATTGTCGGTTTTATTAATAAAATATTTGATATAATACCCATATATTTCTATTCTTATCCGTAAAATTGTCTCTTCTTGGAATTAAAGCAAGTGATAAGATTTATAAATTCGATATTGACATTTATTAGCATGCAATAGATTTATTGAACATATTTTAGCTTTACATGTCTGTGCGTCAGAACCGTATTTGATGATTATTTTATACAACGTTACTGAGAATACAAGAAATACCATTCATAATTGAATTATTGACATAATAATTCTAATACAATATATTATAGTTATAAAGAAGAAACGAACATCGTATTTTTATTTTATTTTTTAACATTTGATTCCAGTTATAATGAAAGGCATACATGTTGTCGGGAACCACTTCATTAAAGTTCAAATGATCCCAAAATAATATAATTTATGTTCCCAGATCGTTAAAAAATTACAAACAAAAAAATGGTTTAATTGCGAATATCCTCTTCCTTTAGGCAAAAGGCCACCATTTGTCAAAACAAAGCTCATTCAAACGAAGAATTTGTTTTACGGATTTTGATCAAACGCTTCGGTTCCAACGCGTACGGAATTGAATGCTCGTAATTACGTAATTAAGCTTTCTACAAAGGAAGATATGTATATATATGGTACTCGTATTATGCAGTTTTATATATATATATATATATATATATATATATATATATATATATATATATATATAT
>NNCF01129429.1:47872-75417 GCA_002313205.1 Laupala kohalensis
GTATTATGCAGTTGACAGCTATATATTAATACTTTCCAAAATCTCGAAAATTTTGTAGTGGTGGTATTGAAGTTTTATTTCCGAACATAATAAATCATAACATTTTGACCCCCCAGGGAACTTACATCTAGTAAGTATGTGTTCGGCAAACACGGGGCCCCGAGCTTTGTCTGGCATTACTTCCACTTACTTGTACGAGACTCCTTCCTTTCTCTTTCCTGACCTCCCTTGGTCACCTCTTGTTCTCTTCGATCCCGACGCTATTAAGGCTAGGGTATCTTTCATTTTCCTCTTTCTTCTTTTTATGATGTAATGTTTTCAGATATGTTGATATTTGAGTTTTGGGTTGTAATTCAGGAGGGCTTTAATGGGTATGGTTAAATCATTCGGCAAGTCCCATAGAGTCTTGTAGGTTCTCCCTAATGCGTAACTGCATTTTCCGTACTTGTACAAGTTTTTAGGGCTCTAATGACCTTGATTTCGACGAGCCCTAACCCTCCCCCCCCCAAAAAAAAAAATAACATTTTGACTTTATGACTACTTTACTTTCACTTCTTTCTTTTAGATCCATAGACGTCCATAATCTCATTTTCATGAATTAAGAATACGTATGGCCTTAGATTAATGCTAAAAAATGTCAATTTCCACTAATCTTAATAATATAATTTACATAGTTTTATCTCAAAAGCAGCTACAAAAGCTATGAAATCCGATATCAAATTGTTTACTGTTATAATGTAATAATCTGTCGAAATATTTTCATTGAAACATTACGTTTTTTCGGAAGTACCAAAATTAAAAACACAAATTTTTTACAAGTAATGGTACAAAAATATTCAGGGTAAAGCATACATTTGATAAAATTTAAACTATGCAATATTCTAGGGATTTAAGGAAAAATAACACTTTTCCCGATGTACTGGAATTCAGAAAGAGGTCCCATGAAAAAGAATGACTAATATATTAGGTTCCCTTTGCAACAGCGTTTCTATGAAAACAGCATATTTAGTTGAACCATGAAGTGATGTTTCCTACTTGTAAATTTATGAAATCCATTACGGAAACATGAGGGAAAGACGAGACAAAGAAGATGATATTAGCATATAAATTTCTTCATTTCCACAACAGAATTTCTCATCTCAGCCATAAGATTTTGCATCTCTAGATTGCACGTCATATTTACTTTCCGAGATCTTCCGTTCTGTTCTCCCTCTCCACTCAACGAAGCAACGGTCTTTCACTCAGAAGAGAACTTATTGTTTTTTTAACCAGTTTAAATATGAACTTTAATATCCCAACAATGTATGTAATGTGCAATTTCATAAATAACTGATATAGTCTTTCATTTTATATTTTAGTTATTTTTCAGTAAACTCATTTGTGGCTGAAGTATGTCAAACACATATTAGTAAATTACAGCAAAAGAGCGTGTTAAGCCTTGTTTTCTCTGTAATATCGAATTTTGCTAACTGAAGTTTTTAATCTAACAATACCCAAATTTTTTAACAAAAACTAAGCAATATGTGAATTGGAATGTTACGCACTATGCACAGCTCTAGAGTTATATTTTTATTAGGTGTAACGAAATTGTGAGATTTGGCCACGAAAAGAGCATACGATATTCTGTTTTTGAAGAAACTCTATTCCAACAAGAACGAAACAGGGTTAGAGGTTGTGGCAAGAGCACCGCATTTTTAAAAAAAATAAAAGAATAACCTTATAGAACAGGTTTTTTTTTCTTTTTGTATTGAACAGTACATTTTTAGACCGTTGTGTGAAAAATGAAACGCATTTCCTTGATAGTGAGGGAATGCAGAAAACTGTGTTAAATGAAACTTCGAAGGTCACTCATTCCCCGTGCGTGTATTTTGAAAATACTTTGAAATTTGAAATACTTATTTCCACATTGTGTTTCGGGACAATTCCACCCGGAGCATCCAAACTTTTAGAATTCAAAAGAGGATAGTGAAAATAATATGTAGATCCCCAATCCCCAAATTCATGTGAATGTTCTTTTACGGAACTCTTTCTTGCAATTCTATTTATAAAACAGATGTATTTGTTAAGAACTTCTGAAGTGATGAGTCATTTGCCATTCAATCAATTAGAATAACAAAATGTTTTTCGTAACAATTAACGTGTATTAAATAACTAGTCTTAAAACGTAAAGTTCGTTACTTGATTCCTATTCTGTGTTACATCTAAACGTTGGAAATCTGTTTAATTTTGACAAATTAGGAGAGTGAGAGGAATAATGGGAAATGGAATGATGAGTAAACATTAAGGAACATACCCAAAAGTTATAGTATAAAGTTAACAAAAAGTGTTCTACTAATGTGATTTTTCCACGATATGAACCCAAGTGGTTTGCCATGATTTTGTTTTGATATTTCACGTATCCAATAAAGTATTTGATTTTCTAATGTATGGAATCAAATATTGAAGTAGTTTTTGTGTTTATTAGTTGGTGATTATAATAAATTCAAATAAATTTTAATATATTTTACAAATAGAGAAACCTAAAAAATGGTAGATAGAAATAAAGGGGAAAGGATGCCTCCTTGATAAGTAATACATAAATTTACTAACAATAAAAAAAGTAGTTGTGATCACTCTCGGAGTAACAGAGTGTTACAGTAGCAGAAGATGAACATTTGTTAAGTAGATTTAATAAATGATAATTTTTACATAGTTTTGTGGGAGGCAATGACTGTGCATGATTAGATCCGTATTTTCCCCTTCCTCTTTCCAGTAGCTTGACATTTACATTTATAAGTACGTCATGAAACAAATCAGTAAAGCACTGTTCGGAATATGAGTAGGTGGCGTAAAATATAAAAGAACTGTTAAAATAACATTTTATGCACGATATGTGAATGAGGTTAAACAAAATATTTCAAGAACTTGAGTACCTCAGCCTTCCAAATATATTATTAAATTGTGAAAAAAATGTTCTCATGTTAATCTGTTCAACCTAAATTAACATTAAATCCGACGTTAAGGAAAATGTTGAAATCTGTTAGAATTCTAATTTATTAGATATCGTTGAACACACAGGTATATAAACAACAAAATATATATGTTCGTCCACAAACATATATATTTTGTTGTTTTCTAGAAAGAGTTTGTTTCATTAAATAACTGATACAATATTTTGTGTAAAATTAATAAATCTGTACGATAACTTATTCTAAACCCATCGTACCAAATATGTATACCACACGTGTATTCAATAGGTGCTGTATCATAGAGGCTTCATTTCCGGCGCAAAAGAGGATAAAGTCATACATTTCAACAAAAATTCTCTTCAAACTCCAGACGCCCGATTGCGAAAAACAGTGGAACTCGGGGAGAATTTATGAGAACCTGTCTGCCCTGACAGGTTGACCCGAAGCAAAAGTTAGTACCGCAAGCGGTTCTGTGAGAGAAAATGTAATCGTGTTTGAAATATGGTGGTTCTCCGGAAAACAAGGAATGAAATTGTCATTGGCTTTGCTAAAATTAGTTGTGAAGTTGGAAATCATCAATTGTTAATCTTCAGTAATTAATGGTGTAAGTGAAGACAAGAAAATTAGTCTTAATGAACAAAGTTAATCAATTCAAGAAATGAATACGATATATTTTATGAAAGTTAATATTGATGGATTAGGATTCATCAACTGAATTCTGACAGAAGGGCGATCTGATGCTGACGGAATCTGAATCGTCCCTTCATCTTATTTCGTTCTGCAGATTGACTGCTCTACAAGAAAGTGTTGCACCGAAAATTGGGTATCATTTAACCAGATAAGATGTTATTTCAAAATTAAATTTTGAAAAAATTGCAAATAAATGAAATCTTACTTCACTGTGGAGAGGTTTTATTTTCGTATTTTGGAATGATTCCTTAGAAGTATAATACATTACATGTACTTCTCTTACCACGAAATTGTGGCTCTACATTGTTACTCCAAACGCATCATCAGAGAAAATTATTGAGATTTCTCTGATGGTTGAGTTTTATGTCAGGGCGTCTTACGAAAATTCAACCTCGCATTTCTTCACATAGGCCCTCCTTCCAAAATTCGTTTCTCCTGCTAAAGTTAAATACCAATACACAGAGAGTTTATTGAGAGAAACTTTCAAATGTGTAACATTTTTGATTCTTTTTATCAATTTGTCATAATATTCTAAGAATGGTTTTGAGAAAAGATAGAGCAAAATTTAGAATAATAGTGTACATTATTTTATTTGGATACTTGTAGTAAAATAAAATAATAAAACCGTTTAGACATGAATTTTCTGCACCCATTACATGAATAAATGAATTAAGCTATATCTCAATACAGATTATATCTTATACTATCTATAATGATATTTACTCTGTACATCTTTCTTTTATGTGATATGTAATTGAAAAATAATAATCCTGTAGCTTAAGCCAGAACTTCATACGTACCTTAATTTTGTTTGTACACTTCCAATTGGATTAGATTTTTAAGAAAAGGCAGAAAACCTTACCTGAAAAGAGAGAAAAATAGTGTAATGATTGATTCATTTTTTTACAAAAAGAACGATATATTATTTATTTATATTTATTTTATGTCTTTTGGGGAGGTTCAAGCCATGAGGCCTGCTCTTCCACCTAACCGTTGGACTTGGGAATTGGGAAGGAGAGATGTTGAGTTGCCGGGGAACGTATCGTACCGAACTGACATTTGCCTGGAGTAGTTGAGGGAAACTCGAGCTGAAAACCTCACCTAATTCGGTCGAGCAGGGTTTGAACCCACGTTCTACCGCTCAACGAGATCGTGGAAACGAAGACGCTACCATTAGACCATCGCTGTCCTCAAGTCAAGAAAAAGAATCGATGTGCACGATGTTTCGAGCTCTTGAACTATTATCCAAAACACTTTCTCAAAGACAAGTTCATTAGTCTTCAAAAATTAAGTATTGAAACCAAGAGATAATAACGCCACGACATTAAACATTAAAATCATCAAAACACCTTCCTGGAAGTGAAATTATACGAATAAATATATTAGATAGGTAGTTTTAATTACTGCGATGCTACGTCACTGAATCAGATACATATAAGCCGTTTCTACTGTAAACAATGCCTAGGTTTTAAAGGACAAAAATAAAAATGTAGGGCATTTAAAAGTTTAATTGGTGAAATTCAACTCGTATATATCGAACTCTATTCAATGGCTCAAGTTAGGATTCACGAACCTTTTTCAAATGGAAGATTTTAATTAAAAATTTCCATTTACTTTTGGAAGAACGAAACAATAGATTTCTTTGAAACCTCGTAAATCAAATATACCTCAAATAGTAAGTGAATGTCCAATACTTCTCTTGTGATTTCATCATTACATTGATGAAATAATCGGATTACATCGTTCTAAATTTTGTAAAAACGAAATTGACGAACTTGGCGTGAAGAAAAATCAAAAACTTTTTTTTTTAAATCAATGTTTAATGGTAATTTAATCACAATATTAAGAAAGTTCATCGTCATCTTCTTGAATCCTGGTGTATAAAAGGGAACAAGTAATCTAGTGGATGGTGTGTCAGGTGTCAAATATTCCAACCACCCACATACTTACTTATCAGTAAAGAAAATCCTATTAACAAACAAGTAGTCTGAATATGTAGCTATATAACCATCTTGTGCTTCATTCTTATGAAGTAACTTTTTAATTTGAGAAATACAAGAAATCAGTCACTATTATGTCGTTCAAATAAAATAAATATAACTATATATACTATATTGGTTTAATTTTATTTAAAAATATAACAACTTATAAGTATAAATATAATAATTTACACTCCGGTGCATGGGGACAGGATGAAGGAAATCTGTCGTGTTTATTGTTGAACAGAGACTATTCAATGTCCTTTGATACGATTGAAGGGGTTGACACTTCTCTTATGAAGAGCGAGCGTATTTATGCAAGCGACTCCCAAATCGTTTTATCTGAAGGACCGTCTCAACGGAGCACTGGCTGACTCCTTGACGCTTGAATGCTCAAGTAACGATCTTCAAGAGGTCCTCGCTTCCACGTTCTATACTCGAGTCACGGAAGATACAAAGGGAAATCAAGTCAGGGAGGAGGAGAGAAACACGATTTACTGCTTAATTTTACAGACGAATTCGTCTCTACGAACTAATTATGGTTTGCCAACATTACATACTCAAATTTTACGTAGGGTTTATAATGGACTCTCTACCAATGTATTCATTTCCACATTTCACCCAAGTAAAGTACACTGATTCCCGATATATTTCGAAATAATGTTTATTTCGCCTAATGTTCGATTCCATTACAACAAATAAAATCTTTTTACGTTACTTTATTTTATCTCATTTAAAACATTGCTTGAACGGAAATAATTGACTCAAAACATGTTATTTCTTATCTAAAAATCCTTGAGACTTCAATGAATAAAACTATTTTAATTTGGTGACATCAATTTTGAAGTATTACTTTGGTAAAAGTATATTATATCTTTTCAAATTTTTTGAGTAACAAATCAAAATTAGTGGAGTATTTATCAACATAATTTATAAGTCTGTCAAAGTAGTTTAGGTTAAGGAAGTGTTTTATTAAATCATAAAAGTTCCCTGTGAAACCCGTAAGAGTAACATTAAGTAAATAGTCACAAACTATTTCGTAATTTGTAACAAAATTTAATTTTCATGACCTGAAATCAAAGATTCATCGAATTTCCCAAATGCTCTTAATTGATGGTTCTGTAAATAAAAAATATTTAAGAGCAACTGATTAATTTTCCTATTAAGTTACTGAAATATTTACTAGACTCAGTCGTTTCTAAATGTTGGTTTCCATTTGTAACCCACGAGAAAGATTGAATATTTTTTCTAAGAAATGTACTTAAAGCAATAGAATCTAGGATTGTGTATTAATTTTTAAACTAGAATAAATAATTTTTAACTTCTAAAATAACGACCATCTATGTTCCATATTATCATCAAAGTATTTTCTCTTCAAAAGTTTCACTCATCAATTATACTTTATATCCAGATCTCTCTTTTATTGAATATTACTCGTGTTGTACTGGATACGCCGACTGGGAAAAGAGCAGAATTTCAAATGTCCTTCGCAAACATTTATTTGCTTCTCATATCTCTTAACTGCGGATCATATCACTGGCCTTCACAAACTCTCTGAGCTACCCTCTTCAAGAAGTTCTAGAAAATGAAAGTTTGCTCTCTCATCAGATAATTCTTGGTGGTGCTCAGCGACGACAAAGTTTGATCTCACCTTCCGCAAGGAAATGACGTCGCTAAGAACTCCAAAGAGGCCGTAAGCACCACGAAGGGCAGTTTGAAAAGTAAATCACCCCTAGAACTTAAATTTACATTCATCTTCATAATTTTATGATGGATTTAATTACCTAAAGAGACATGATGATACGCAATAAATGGATTTCGTCGAGTTCGTTCCTCTTTTTAGAATTTAGACTAGCAGTAGAAGTGCAAATAATAGACTAATGTATAAGTTAAGCGCGAATGATATGTATAATGATGGTTAAGCATTTTCATAAGGTTCCCATCTCCCCGCATGCGTTTTAAGGCATTCACATTTATTCTGCGTCAGTTAGTCCGCTATATATTATTTCCAGTAGGTAATTTTTTGTAAATATTTCTATTTCTCCTTCATACTTACAACATTTACATTAAAACAATATAAATTGTGTAAGTGTCAACAGGAGTGTTACGTCAGCTATCGTAAATTTCTACTTTAAATATAAATCTTACTTCAATAAAAATTAAGTTAGCGTATTAAGTTAATACCTCAGATATTCTAAAACTGACAGATACAGTATATATTATGATATTCTTTAGGACATCCTTTAAAATAATGCTAAATTCTTGTTAGTAAGTAATATTAAAACCAATAATATCATACATATATTTCTTCCGCGTACCCACACGCGAGAAGATACGTGATGACTTTCGGTCAGGTGAAAATAGTGACTACCTGGGAAATAGAACCCGGATTGATTCCCGGCTCACCACTTTTACCTGACCGAAAGTTCTATCATTTTTACTGAAACGATAGTCAATAATATCACAGTTATTAAAACAATAATAGTATTCACAACTGTCCTGACCGAAAGTTCTATCATTTTTACTGAAACGATAGTCAATAATATCACAGTTAGTAAAACAATAATAGTATTCACAACTGTCCTGACCGAAAGTTCTATCATTTTTACTGAAACGATAGTCAATAATATCACAGTTAGTAAAACAATAATAGTATTCACAACTGTCCTGACCGAAAGTTCTATCATTTTTACTGAAACGATAGTCAATAATATCACAGTTAGTAAAACAATAATAGTATTCACAACTGTCCTGACCGAAAGTTCTATCATTTTTACTGAAACGATAGTCAATAATATCACAGTTAGTAAAACAATAATAGTATTCACAACTGTTTTCACATGTAAAAAGTGAATGACAACTTACGATCATTTTATGGACAGTTGAGATATTTTTTGATCTTCCATAAAAAGGTTGTAATAAGTTATTTATTTATCTTGAATATATAATAGACGTTAATTGTAGAATTTTACATGTAATATTCGTATAAATTTTATCGAAGCATGTGGGATATTTCGTAAGCGAAGTCAAAAGTACGTGCATAATACTCGATTATCGTATACTATAATATTGACAGTGATATAAAACAACTAATATGAAAAACACCATAAGTAAAATCTCGTATTTCTTATATTCATATGTGTGATTGAATATGCTAATGTGATACAATAAATGTGATTAAAATTATTAATGAACTTAAAAGGCATTTTCATAATGATCGACAGTATTGCTATATTGTTTTACAATGAAAATAATGGAAAATTAGGTGAACAAACTGTAATCCTGTTCATGAAATTATTTTAAAATTTTAATTATGTCACATCATAATCAGTTTATTTTAATTAACACATTTGATAACATATTTTCATTTATATAACTTGTTGTTAATTAAAGGTATTAAGGGAGAATTGACAGACAATAAATAATTACATTGTTTAAACCGATCACATTGTAGTAACATTGGAAATTGAGGAAGTTTTAATTAAAATATTAGTATTGACGTGTGACCAATGAATTCGTACAGACCAATAAATGTTGATTTCAATGGCACAAAGAGACTAATTAAATAAATAAATGGAATGGAAAACAGCAAATTTTCATAAAGGATTGGCGTATCATTAAATACTTCACAACACCACGTACATCAGAAAATATTTTAGAAATATGCTGACAATCGAAGCAAACTTCATTCACCCGCTCATTTAGACAACTCAATATCAAAACGAAAAAAAAAAATTATTATCTATCGTATCACCTATAATTTTTCATATTTCTCTTTTTTTTTTTGTATTTGTATTATATACGATGTATTTTATTCGTGAAAACATTTTACAGCACGATTTTAACAGAAATATCTATGTTGATGTTCCCTGATAACAAAACGATTGATTCAGTTTTATTTTTAATTTCCTAAACAGTAAAGAAGGAAAAGAGTTTACGAGAAATCTATTAGTTTCGTTACTTGTTTACGTTAATATTAATGAACCACATGAAAGGCAAAAATTTCCTAACGCTTACGTTTCCCTGATTTGCGCACAGTTCGTATGCTCGTGCGTTTTATCTGCCCAATGTGGTTCTCCTAATTGAGAACAGAACTCAATGAGAAATGGAAATATTCTACATCTCCGAATGATAATCGCTCCAGTAATATTATAAAATAGTATTTGCCCTCTAACGTTAACAATACTGTGATGACAACTCATCATATTAAATTAATGAGCACGAATTATAATGGGTTTTTGATTTCCATTTTGGTTGGTACACTTGAAAATGATGTTACAAAACTCTTTTGGTGCAGGATCCCTGGCCGAGAGTGATACTCAATGTTTTATGTTTCTTAACATTGAGCCCTTATATCACTGTATGCAGATTTTACGACATACATTAAGCAATGAGAATACATTAAGTCTAAGTTACGGGAGTCAACCTTCCTTATATTTTTCATGTTATTTCTCCCCTATTTTATTTTTTTAATGCTGAACTGGGCCATGTCCAATAAAATCTTTTAAATAACCAGGTGCTTGAATTTGAGCACACTGTCATTGAACGTATCTTAGCGCTGTACGTTACGATGAAAAGAAAATTGAAAATTCGACGGCCCATTTGGTTTTACGCCGTAAAATACGACTTCCGTAAAAATTTAAAACAATACTTTTTAATACAAATAAAATAAATTGATAGAAATACAATATAGATAGATAGATAAAATCTTATATTTTCATGGAAGTCTGAGTCTGAGACATAAAACAAAGTGGGAGGGAGCTTTCTCAAAATTTCTATGAAATAATGCTCAAATGGGAGGATTCCAAAAATTAAATTGGTAGGTAAGGTAGTCAAAAAAATAATCCCATTAAATTTGGGCGGGGCACACACCATATTGCTTTATCTGTCAAAGGAAGACTTCCATAAACATTTTAGTTTTTAAAATACGATGTAGGGAATGTTACCAAGTTTCTAAATATTGTAATTTTGAATTCTGTTTATAAGAGCCTTTATAATAATATCAGTGAAAATGTGCTCAACACAGAGAGCTTAGAGGGAAGTGAGATATCTTAAGATAGTAATTCGGAGGATGTAGCTTGAAAAAATTTATTTTGAGAATGGAATATTATAAATGAGGATTAGAAATTTATAAGTTGCTATTTGTATTTACTTTTTGAACTAATAATGTAAGAATGAGGGTAAGTTAATATGGGAGTAAAAACTCCATTTCTTTTCATTTTTCTTCAGCTACCAAAAGAATTCTCCTCGTCACAATTTAGTACAATGAATGATGCGACACCACAGCCACATGCAAATGACCAGTTAATTAGTTAACATAGTTTTACTCACCGTAAAAACATTACGCTTTATATCATTTATTTACAATACAACACTTAAAAGCAGTGAAAATTTTAATACTGTGCAATACCCTTTTGCATTATGAGGTGCCTGCGATATACAAGTAAGTAGACCCATGAATAAAATTAATTAGTTACTAGCATTATTAACTCATTATTAGTATTATTGAATTGAGTAGTGTGTTCCGTATTATAAACACCATTAAAATACACTTATCTTATCGTCATACCATACTCTTTTAGACACGACAAAATTAGCATGTCAATATTATTCAGCGAAAGACTTATTGTCGAGTTCGATATGTCTTAGCTATTACAATTATTTTATAATTATGATATCCACATTGTGACGTCTTCTTGAAATGTCCATTCATTTTTGCTGCAACGAATACATAGCTTTGACAGGCACCCAATTTACACGGAATGTTCAGTGCTTGTAATGAAGAATAAAGGTAATCATCGTCACGAAAATAATTCACCCTTCATCCGGCAAATAATATGAAAAATATACAATTTCCTGTGTGATAACGTTGATGTTCTCAATATTCATGTAATCATGCAAAAGAATGTAAAAAAATGTGACCAGAAGGAAGTGAAAATTTAACAAGATATACTTGTGACGAAACAAGTACACTTTCTTACGGCGACAAGAACGGAGACTCTCCAATACACGATATTGTTGTAAATTTGAAAATTTCAGATCTTTTTAAATCCATGTCGCATCTGTGAAAATGAATTATTTTATCATGTTTGATGTTAAAAATACATCATACTGATCTTTTCGTCCTGGAGTTTTCTTTCTCTTTGTCTTTCAAATGGATAAGGAATGACCAATGGCCGTAGACATATTAAATGTAAGGTATTGAATGTGCACCGAATTATGTTGTCGTTTATCTTTCTTCTTTCCCTAGACGACTTTCAATTTAAACTTTAGTTTCAAAGTTTATTTCAATTCTTTAACTATGTGAAAATAAAATTCACTTAACAGCAACACATTTTATTTTTTTAAATCCAAAATTCAGCATAAAATACTATTTTAAGAAAAGTATATGAATAAAATATTATATGTAAAGTTCTCCTCAACTTCAGTTCGGACATCTTACTATATGGATCTACGAAAAATACACACCTTTCCAGTTTCCGCTACACGAAGCCACAGGTGTTTAAAACCCCTGTAGGCATATGCGTAGAGGTGGAAATCATATATGCAAACTACTTTCGTTTAAGATGTTTTTGGTTTCTCGTGCGGAAATTCTTTGAGTGAGATCTTGCAGTAGACGCGTTGGATTTGCACTTGCGTTGCTTTTCAATAAAAATGCAAATAAGAATCGTTCTTCGTTTCGCAATGGAGTTTCGTAAACAGTTAAGGTAGATGCAAAGAAAGCACACAGGATATGAGGAATTAGGTGCAAGATAAGAAAATCTCGCTTTTTCCCGAAAGTGAGATGGGCTAAAAACACGTTCGAAAGGAAAGGATTATGGGAATATGTAAAAAAAAAAAGATAATAAACTAAATATCGGTTACAAATGATATATCATACGTGTCACTGAAGATAAAATCAAAGGAATGTATGTCATAAAACTTTTTAAAATGTCATGAATAGTATTGATGATACTTAATAAAAAATTGTCTCCATATTAAATAAAGTGGTTCTGATCCTTTTGTTTCTTTTTAAATTAAGTTTCATAATACTATATTGTTTATTCCTCTTGTGCCAATGATAGACTTCTATAAATTTTTGAAAGTGTATTTAGATCACTTTTTCTGTCGCTCTTGGAAGAAATTTGCAGACAAATCACATATTACCGAATGTGCTCGAGTTCTTAAATGTGTCCCCTTTTTGTATAAAAACACAAGAGTATAAAAATGTTTTCTTTTAATGTAGCATTTATAACTCGCAGTGTAGTGCCTAGCGTGCTCGCCTTCTGTCTTTCGTGATGCTGATTCAAACCCTGACCGATCCAAATACAATTCGCGGTGGTGCACGAAGCGGGGTTCGCGGCAGGTTTTCTTTGTGTACTCCCGTTTCACCTGCCTATCATTCCACCACAATAATCACTCATCAACATTCATCCTCGTGTCATTCGTTCAACATCCCCCTCGTGGAGGTGCGTCAGGAAGGGCATCCGGCACCCTTGTAATTGTAAATCAAAAAGATGCATAATATCATCCTCATCTCCGACCCCTACAAACAAGAGAAAAGGAGTTACGGTTCATACATGTGTATAACATTTAATCAAATAAAAACTATTTAACGTAGAATATTTCCCGTACGATGAACACATTCTTAAACGAAGTTATGCAATTTGCAATACAGGAGTGTATTGCGGTGTACATTTAAAAATTACGAATTGGAATTGTCTTTTCTTTAAAATAATTTCTATTACAAAATTGGAAGTTTGATATACCCACCTTCAGTGCTTCGAGTTTGGCATTATTTGATATTTTTATTGTCTCCAATATTGCGTGATGTGTTGTTCATAACAATAAAAAACAGAATAATTAAGAAAGGACGTAAACGATCTTTTTCTCATTTTAATTTCAACAATGAAGAATAAAAATATGTCACAAATAGATTATAACTCCGTCTTCTTTAAGTGTCCTCTTATGCCTCTATACTTCATTATTTCATGTCTGTGTATTCGTAACAAACAGCTGTCATGTTCTATTTTAAACCTACACATAACAGAAAACAATTCATTATAATATTTTAAATAACAGCTGCCAACCATATTTTAAATGATCGGCATTACTAATTTACCTTTTTTCCAGTTGTCAATTTCTCAGGGATCCTATATCATTTGTTTTATTACACACAAATAGTGCTTTCCCATTTACTTAAATGTTCCGTAGAACGAATGACTACTAAAACCTAAAATACATTTTAAAAGCTATATGACCTCATTCTGCGAACCGTTAAAGAAGACAGGAGTGAAAAGAGGATAACATAGGAGTACAAGTTTATTTGGTTTCCGTACTCTGAAGCATTCAAATGTCATCATAACCAACCCAATATACATATATAGAGAAGAAAAACAATTTATGTACAAAGGGACAAATCATTTGGTGTAGTTACAGTGCCTTCGCTCCCGTCAAGTGGCATGGATTATATGAACTTACATGAATAAACGAACTTACGAATGGGACTCGGTTGAGGTTTACCTTCAGAGAATGTAGATTTGATTACATCAAAACATCGGCGAACTAATTCTATAATTCATCCCTCAAAATATGATTTGGACAAAGGGAGAGTATTTCAATCAGATTCGCAGAATTATCATGTTTATACTCACAAATATTTTAAAATATAAAACTGAAAAATGATTTAGGAATACATACCACTGATATGCGCACAAAATGGTATGTTCCAAAGACTACACATGTGTACTTACATGTATTTTTGATACGCTGAATCCTAACCCAAATTTAGAATTGCTACAACCTCCACCCACACCAATCCCCCAAAAACACCCTTTAATACAGAAAACCCCACTATAGGGGGTAATAGTATTTGAAACAAAAAAGAGAAGAAGTAACTGCAATACCATCTCTATATGTATTTTGACTTGCTGAATCCGAGTCTGAATTAGGAAGCACTGGATCACACTCCAGTATTTTTATAACATGCAAAATACATATGCATAAAATACTAATAAATATGAATAAATAAATACTGGAATACAACCTTCTTTATATGCAGACCAATTATTTACGAAAAGCCCGCATTATATGTCCATATAATAAAGAATATTCGTAACATTCATTATATATCTTATTTATTTATTAATTACATTTCTGTATCAACATTACTTATCTTAACATTGGTTTTATCCTACTTTTGATATATTTTACAACTTAGTTATTAGTTACTCTGTAAAATTATTCGAACATACTATTTGTTCTACAAGATTTCTTCTAGTTTGTCTCACACTGTCGTGACCTCACTAGGTTGCATATTCCTTGACGTTCGACGTCTCATTTTTCTTCGAAGACGTTGTTAAGACATTGTCACTTTATAACATCAGAAGATGTCTCACATTTGAGATGAAACATTGTGTAATTCCTCATTCCCGTTAAAGTGTTTTAAAGTCCTTATTATATTTACACTTAGAGCATGGTTTTTAACAATTAATTGGTCCACTTATAAACAAGGTCGTATTCAAATATTTATTATCGGACAGTAGACGTAACTATAACATCACATATAAATATGGTCCTGCAGTAATTTACAATCCTTATATACAATTATACTTAATGATGATTCCTTTTAAAATGAGATTCTTTATTTAAGGACGGTTTCTTTCGCCTAAAAAATGGTGGGTGATGGAGCAATTCTGGTCTTAGATTCAGATATATCACGTCAAAATACATAAGAATAATTAGATCTAGTGTTTGAAACAGATCAATGTTTTTGTGATGTGTGAGTATTCCATTAAATAGTTCTATACTTCCTCTATACCTCTCTTCCTCTAAACTATGGCTCAACTCTAAACTATAGTTCCTCGAAACTATACTTCAACCCAACTCGTGCAAGGTCTCTAAGCGCAGATTACGAAATGACTATCGTTGAAGACGCCTCTAACTTTAACTTGTTTGCGAAGTACTCCATCTTCGTTTCGACGAGGGTGACAAATAACGTGGATCCCATGAGATAGGATTCACCCCTTGGGTTCTTCTGTCCTCACCTCGTTCAAACCAACGAATCGCTCCTTCCCTAATCAGCCAACCTTTTCTTCTCTTCTGTTGTTGTGGCCCTGCGGTTTCGTGGATGGTCTTTGAGCGAGTTTTTGCCACTTTCATGATACTTGTCAAGCTCATCGTATACTCCAAAGTTTTCTGGCTCCCGCAGAACAGTGTCCTGAACGAAAACGAAACATAGAAATAGGGATCTTGTCATAAAACAAAAGAATTCCTGTTCTCCCATACCTCTCAATTTGATAAAATGGGGGGTCAAAAACCAAAGAAAAGCCACAATAATTTTAATTCAATTTCTCGTCTAAATTTTTGTGCTGTGGCTATTGTATTCATTTAAAATTAACTCCTATACANGTCTAAATTTTTGTGCTGTGGCTATTGTATTCATTTAAAATTAACTCCTATACAATAATTTAGTGACAAACAATTTTATCTTGCAATATTCATTTTTAACTTATTGTATTTTTGTCTATAATCATTTTATAATACTTATTGAAGAAACAGCTCGTAAAATTGACATTTTAGTTGCTTTTTAATACAATACTTTATCTTCTTAAAAATGGTTTCTTTACAATAAATATTAATGTTGAGCCTTCTTTGAAAAAAGTTTTTTCCAGACATAGTTCTGGTCATTTCACTAAAATGCTAGTATTTCGAATTTCTCAAACGTTTTGATAACTATAATATTTTGTTCAGAATACTATTAATCAATCTATCTGAACATATCTAAGATAATTTTTACTCTTTAAACTAGTGGCGCACAACCATTGAACATTTTCTCTCTCTCCCCAGGGAACTTACATCTAGTAAGTACGAGTTTGGCAAACACGGGACCCCGAGCTTAGTCTGGCATTACTTCCACTTACCTGTGCTAGGCTCCTTCCTTTCTCTTTCCTGACCTTCCTTGGTCACCTCTTGTTCTTTTTGATCCCGACACTATTAGAGCTAGGGTATCTTTTATTTTCCTCGGTTGTCTCTCCCTCTCTCTTCTTTTTTCCTCGCTTTTTTATGTTTTGATATATTGTAACTCAGGAGGGTTTTTAGTGGGTATGGTTGACTCATTCGGCGAGTCTCAAACGCGGGGAAAGTCATGTTGGCTCTCCCTAGTGCGTAATTTTCCCTACCTGTACAAGTTTTTCTCTAATGACCTCGATGTCGACGAGCCGTAAATCCCCTGGCCCCCCACACACATACTTTCTCATATACGTTTCTCAGCCTGCACTGGAGAGTGCCATTCAAGAATTCTATAAATATAGGGTTATTTTTCGTATGATTCTTTATGTGGTCGTCTTCATTATACCTATGAAGAGAGGGTGTATTTTTCGGCAAAGTACTGTATATTTTGGTCTTCATGTTACCCTATTCAACGTTTATTGTAGAAATACATTTGCTAGCATTTGCATAAAAGCACCGCTAATTCCAACCTTTGGTTTTTGGGTGTATTTAGCTAAGTAAGATTTATATTCTATTTCAAAAGATTCTTAAAGTCAGTCAAATTTAATGACAAAAAAAAGTCACATTCAATACTATAAATCATTTATACATATATTTTACTCTCAAACCTTTATAAGGAAAACCTCGGAGTTTTTTAATACTGTAGAATGACTTAACTAAAAAGAAATTAAATACATATGAGTGTTACCATATCTGACATTTTTTTTAAATATTGTACATAACTAATATAAAAAATTAAGATTACAATAATAACGCTAGGGATTATTTGTGAAGATAAGTCAAAATAGTTTATAAGGAAAAATTAAAACTATCTGCTAGAAACATTATGAAGCGAAAAACCTTGACAATAGTGATGAAACAAAAATTTTTAAATATATTTCATTGCTACGTTCGTATGTTGATACCTAGGTAATAAATTGCCACACGAGAATGGCTTTCGCCAAATTGTGAACTCTCGCCTCCAGCCCTCTCAACAGTAACTCCTCTTCTACTCTTTTCCCAACCGCTACTCTCTCTCCTATCCCTTCCGTCCCTTGCACGGAAACCTCTTTTCCTTTGCTCTCCCAGAAACCCCCATTGCTTTCCCAAGGGACTCCCCCTGGGCTTGCGCTTCAACCGTGGCCTCAACGCTTCTCTCTCTTTTGTTCTGGCGCTGCGGGGGCGAGAATCGAACGCTAGCGTCGACACGGAGGTCGACTTGGAGGGAGACATTGTTACTCAAATGTTAGGAATGCGATGCAGCAAGACGGACTAACGATAACTCGTGAGACTGAAGAAACAAAAGATTGTGGAAAATAACATGAAATAATTAATTTTTGTACATTTGTTTGTTAATGTGAGAGGTTCTCAGTTGTTCAGTATATTTTGTCTACCATAAATAATGTTTATTTAATAATAATCGGAAACCTTATATTGTAAAATTGAACATGTTTCACGCTCGATAACACCCATGGTTCGTCAACAAATCACAATTTTCCTTCGGCTTGGATTGCCAGAATGGAAGTACCTCGCAACGTGTGCGACATAACCTTTCTCATCCCAATTGTACCATATGATTTGAGGACTCGTGCACCTCATTACCTTTCATTCCATTGTTTAGGAAGAGGTCCATGTGCTCAGTTGCTCCTTTCCGTGCTCCGGATAGCGGCAGCACTTTTCTGTAGAGTGAGTATGGTGTATGTGAAGCACGATGTCGACCTTACATTGCTGCTGCCTCGCAGGCATGATGTTGGTCGGAATGGATTAGTTCAAAAAGAATGCATGCTCACTATTTTGTGTTTTCTGTTAGTAGGAGTAATGATTGTTGCAAAATTTTTCTTATGAGTGGGTCTCTCAATTGTCGGTTATTCCATTAAGAATTAAGATTCAGGGTTTTTTGTGGGTAAAGCATATCAATTAGTGAATCCGGTACTGCACCAAGGTGAAAATAACCAACAAAGCAGATTGTATTGTTTAATTATTACGTAGGAAATCTGCTATTACATTGTGCCATGTATACATACCTCGTGTGTACGAGGAAAATCATACGTTGTAATTTATTGATTGAAACTATATTTCTATGATTTATATTACTTTTCATGTGTTTTTTATCATATTCAACTTTCAATAAAGATTTATATTATTAAAATATGAGTGCTTCATTTCAAAAATAATAAATCATATACCACTATACAGGTATTAGGATCATTGAAGACCGTCGCGACTACAGGGAACATCTATTTTCTATTCTTTTATTTGGCATTTATGTTTCGAAAATGGTCCAAAGTCCTTGAATTAATCTTTTGACAAATAAAAATGCGTGCCGAAACTAGTTAGGCCAATTGTATTTTTAACACTGTAAAAATGATATTTAACGACATTTACGACATCAGAGTCTCAAATCTTAAGCGCCAGAAACGTTTGTCGGGTATTAAANAAATCTTAAGCGCCAGAAACGTTTGTCGGGTATTAAATGTGCATTCAAATAGTTTGAAACTGCTAGCGTATTGACCAGCCAGTATCACTTCGTAATGAACTTAGGAACCCTCAGTTTCTTGGAGTGTCCCAGGGGGTGTTTCTACTCACTTCTTGCACAAAGTCCTTGGAAGTTCCACTGCCCCTGTTGTACCAGTTAACTACTTCTCGGCCCATTCTCAGGAAATACCCCAGACGGAACCCGTTGGGAAAGGGTGAGAGTTATTCGTGACACAGTAATCTAACATCCCTCCGACGAATCTCCTGGTGGTGTTGACTCTGCCACATCCATCACATTGGTGAGTGGGGGGTTGGTGGGTCGGGGTTCACCCAGTTCCACTACCCCAGAACTTAGACAATGGTTGCAATAATTATACACTCGCTACGCACAGATATTGGAATACCATGTGGAGGTATTAATCATACAGATCCCTAACATTATATTATTTATTTTTTGTGTCGTAAACATGTAACCAACGAACTCTAAGACTGTCCCGACATCGGAAGAGTCTCATTTAAAACGTGGCAATCTTGGATATTCTCTCGACATATTCTCCATTTTGAGTATATACATTTTCTTCAGTGGAATAAATTTTTTCGTTGAGTATATAGTTGAAACAACTCATCATATGTTAACATTATTTATATTGCGGGGTACTTATAGAATTCGTACCACTCACTACATTGTGAGATTAACTATAACTGAATTTTCAGGAGCGTATTTTGTAAAATAGTGTCTATTCAACATTTATCTTTTTATGTTAATTAACAAAAACAACATACTGATTAACAAAATTAACCAAAAACAAGCATACAAATAGAAAATATATCCATTGTTTTAACGTCTCGTATTCGTAGATTAATCATAGAGAGACATTTTTCATTCAAACACGAAAATGGATTTTTTTTTAAATTAAAACAATGTTTCAGAAAGTATACCTCAAATCTCATTAGCCATAGCTCTTGAGTAAAGAACATGAAATGGGGAAAAACATGGAACGTTATAATATTTACTGTTTCGGCACACATAATTGCCAGCCTATTTCGGCAATTAGGCTTACCCCGCGCGAGAGGGGGTATGGTTGCCAAAATCAACCGTGCGCGAGGCTACTCCGCCCCCCCCCTCCACCCGCATTTCTGACGCTGACAGTGCAGCCACCGAAAACCGTTATTCCTCAAAAGAGCGAGTAACATCAAGTCATATTGTTGTTAATTGACATTTAAGAGCTCCTTCACAAGTTGCCGCACGCGACCGGTGATCTGCTCCCATGCTGTACTTCAATTCATGTGCGCGTGTGCTATCTATTAATATAATTCAATTCGTGCTCGCGGACCTAGCGTGTGCATCATTGAACTTCCATTCGTGCGCATGTCACGGCACTTCAAGACATCGAACTACGAACCTGAAGGCACCCACAGCCGGACTCCGAAGCTTAAGTATTACAACTTAAGTTCTTTGCGTAACGTGTTTAGTGACAATCCATGTGTTGAATGTGTGTGTGGGTTCATGTCTTCATGCAATAAGAACTGCCCCGTAATAACAGGTTACATGTGTTCTATTTGCTCTCAGTTATTTCAATGGTTATCGAAATGGTCTCGTCACTGTAATCTAGAGTAGAACATTTTCCCTTTTTGTTGAGAGACAAATCCCAATTTATTGTGTAAAGATTCCGAAGGAAAATAGAATATGAATAATTGCGGCATGAAATTTAACGCTTGTTTAAAATGCATCCGTAATATAGGACTTTTCATTTTAATAAGTCCTTTTGGCTCTTGGATATTTATCACACTTTAGCAAGCAGTAATTCTATGTAATACTAAAATACACAAGTATTCGGTGAATTGAAGGATAATGGTGAGCAAGTTGTAAATTACAAACATATTGACATTCTATTAGTATTATAACTCGCAGCCAACTTTTTATCTTATCTAGGAACTTTTGCTGAAATTTTTGAATCCGCCTCTGCCTTAGGGTCCTTGATCGGAATTGATGGGATGGTCCCTTGCTTGCTTCCGGAGAGTAAATTAGTTTTTTTTCCTTCACATGGTCATACGCAGTTTGTACTGTTTTTTGACAATAAATTTATTAAATTTAAATTTATTATTCAGAAAGATTACTGATTTGGTGATACATGGCTTTGTACATAACCATTCTGCTTAATCCAATTTTTGATTCCTCAATTGTTTCTCGTTTATGTAATTTTTAATTTAATAAGTCAAGAGTGAATTCAATGTTTCTTTCATTTACTACATACAATGTTGCGACGAGATTCAATTCATTAAATTTATAAGCTTAAATTTGCTTGCTTTTTTCTTTTCTTTAAATCCCTCAAATTGCTTTCTTGGAAGCTGGTCCTCCGTCTTCATAAATGTGTTGTGTTCCGGGGCATATGCCAGAGGACTTCCCATCATTTGTACGTCACCCCGGAACATTTATGTAACATTGCATATTCTTATAACATAAAACGTACAAAACGCACATTCCTTACTTATTACACTTTTATGATCTGCGATGTATTTCATCCAAGAAAACTATTTAAGTTTAATCATAAATTCAAAGTAATATGGATTACTAGTGAATAACTTTTACGGTGATGGTCATCATTTATTTGTATAAGTCTCTTCACATTGCTTCCCTATTTTCATGTACAAAAACTACTTCTCTAAAAGAGTCAACAACATTCCTTTCTCTTGTGCCAACTTCCTCAGAAAAGATGTGCACTTCCGTGATAGCCCCGTAACTTTTTATTGCTTGCTGGTAATATTAGCATCTTCTGGTCTTTTATCCGTGTGTCACAGCTTGATGCAATACTGAAGTTACATTCTTCCTAGTACTATTATGTCGTAAAATACTGCCAACTGGAGATCGCGAACAACACGCTACCACTCAACTACCGTGCATTTGCTGGTATTTAAATCTCAGTAGTACTTCACCGTACAGCAGCTTTGTATAACAGACGAAGATAAGGTTCTGTAGGTATAATTTCACACAACGCTCGTATATAAAATCATTTAATATTCAAGTACTGTAGCCTCGAGGAAAATTTTTGATGTGGAGAATAATATTAACATCACGGTCATTCATTTTCTTTTCACTTACTGCTCTTTTCACTTATCATGGTTCTGCTCACATACTGGTAAATAGAAATTCAAATCTTCGATAGTTCATGAAGGTTTTACTAAATTTCTTGTAATTATAATTCTTAGTTTAACTGAAAAATGAAAATTATTATTAATGCCAATTAATTTTTTATATCCTTGTAAAATATGAATAATTATTATATTTAATGACATTATTTATAGTAGTTGCATATGTCTGAATGTTAATATTATTATTAATATTAAGTGTATTTGTAGGGTTTTGGAAGACATTATGGTTCACCCGAACCTTGAGAATTTTTGTTTTCTCCGTTTTGGGAATAAATTACGCGACGTGCTAGACTAATCACAAGAAAAATATCTGCTTATCTTTTCCCAACCATTTTTCGGTACTAGAATTATGATTTTACATACCCTTATCTATAGATTATTTTACCACCACTTGGTGGCTATGTGGTCCTCCTCTATTTATTCACGAGAGAAATTATATTTTATTGAATAATCATGTAAACGGTTCAAAAGTGAGTAGAGAGTTCTTTGTTTTCAGATTAATGATTCAGAACCGAAATAAACGGTTGATAGCTTTCCTTTGAATATCAGTGTTGCTAATAAAAAAATTTAAAAAATAAATTCCAAATATACACGTCAATCGACTTCAAACAAAACTTGTTGTAGTATCACCTCAACANACATACCCTTATCTATAGATTATTTTACCACCACTTGGTGGCTATGTGGTCCTCCTCTATTTATTCACGTGAGAAATTATATTTTATTGAATAATCATGTAAACGGTTCAAAAGTGAGTAGAGAGTTCTTTGTTTTCAGACTAATGATTCAGAACCGAAGTAAACGGTTGATAGCTTTCCTTTTAATATCAGTGTTGCTAATAAAAAAATTTTAAAAATAAATTCCAAATATACACGTCAATCGACTTCAAACAAAACTTGTTGTAGTATCACCTCAACAAGAAAGTAACGTTTTCGACATGTTAAATTTGTTCTCAAGTTCCATAAATACCACTTGTCAAGATTTAAAAAAACTTCTTGACAAGTTTCTGGTAAGCTCTTTCAAAAAACAACCACTTCAGTCGATATAACGATAAAAACTAATCAAGAAATGGCGGTTGAGCAGAAATTATTTTTATTTACTTCAGAGAAAAATTCAGACTTAGAGACATAATTCTGTCAGTCTGACTTAGAGACCCATAATTCTCACCAAACCATATCACCCTCCGACACCTTACTTCGTTGCATGAGACGGATCCACGCGGCTAGAATGCGCGCTCACTTTTAACAAAATGATGAGTCTGCTGATAATCCTAAACATTTCGGTACAATGTTTTATTTCACAATTCCAAGTTTCTCTTGACTGCAGTCCAACAAATAAAACCTTGAATTATATCTTTGAAAATGAAAAACCACCGGCAAAAGTGAACTCATAATTCAGTACAAAGTCAATAAGTTACTGAAATGTTTACTCATTCAATTTTTATTCAAGAGAAACTAGGATTTTTAAAACTAAATTGCTTGCGTAATTCTACAATTTGAACATATATACTGATCACAAAAGAAGAAGCATATTTTTTTCCTTCTCCTGTTCCAAAACAGGTACTGATATTTGGTAATTTTGTTAAGTATGTACTTGAACTGCACCGACTTAAAATGTGTGTTCATATCCTTATTCCTTAAACTACTGAATAGTTATGATTCACAAGTTGTTGTCCTGAAGGTATATGCGCGTGTGTTGTAACGTAACGGAAACTAAAAGAAACAACCTGGAGTATGTCGATGCGAACTCTGTAAGAAGCTTGAGGAACTGAAAGAAAATTGTCTAACGGTAACTTTACCAGTGCCCAGGTTTATACGCTTCCGAACGTAGCTTCTTACTTGGTATTCCTCTTGACGGTAAATTTTTTTACAACTGTATCCTCCCCGCTTGATTAAATATTTTAAGTTCTAGTTTATACAGCCTTCACAGGAAAATAGAAGTTTACTCATTTTTCGTCAAATTTCTTCCTCAGATTGATATGTTACGCAGAGTTTCTANTAACTTTACCTGTGCCCAGGTTTATACGCTTCCGAACGTAGCTTCTTCCTTGGTATTCCTCTTGACGGTAAATTTTTTTACAACTGTATCCTCCCCGCTTGATTAAATATTTTAAGTTCTAGTTTATACAGCCTTCACAGGAAAATAGAAGTTTACTCATTTTTCGTCAAATTTCTTCCTCAGATTGATATGTTACGCAGAGTTTCTAACAATATATCCGTTTATTTAATTTGTATTACTATTAACTTTAAATATATGTAAGATATGTAGTATTAATATTAATCTGTTTGATAAAATTTTCCTCTTGGTAGTATTTATGTATACATTCCACACAGAAATCCCATTAATTTCAATTTAGCGTGTAAAGACAAGCAAAAATAATATTTAATTTATTTAAAAGCGGAAATTATTGTAATGTTATACATTTGTCTAGGGTAATAATACAGAAATATAACACTCATTTTTTTGAGACGACTTAATTTGGTGTATTTTCAAAGCCTCACATAATTTAATTATATCATCATCTTTCCCTGCTTTGTTCGCACATGCACGTTAGTACTACACCATGGCAGACATCATCTGGGGAACCCCAGGATCTCAATTTTGCGGACAAGATAATGTTATTCCAGAGAATGGAATATGAAGACGAGTGCTGGCCAGATGAAGAGGGAACGGGAGTCGACGAGGATGGTGGTTATAGAGTAAGAAAGGGGTGGAAGAGTTGCACAAAAATGATGAGGATGATGGTGATAAACCCGGTGGTCGTTTGAGAATCCGAAGAGAGACTTGCAGTGACTTGATAAGGAGATAAAGTCTCTGATTAAAGTAGTTGAATCGTTTTGTCGTTTGGTGTTTCGGGGATTTGTAGATGGGGATATCCCATCGTCGATTTCTCTGCGCGCTCTATCAGTGTCTTTACAAACCAAGGAATCATCGGTTGAATGAGAGTTTGGAATGATGATTGACTTGAATGATATTAGGAATGAATAATGATGAGCGATGGATGATCCGAATGATAATATATAATATGAGGATATCAACTGAAGTAGAATTAATGATGTATTAGTGAAGTCAAATGAAGATAGTATTGATGGTAATGGTGTTCGTAACTGACTGCAGAAGAGGATCGGATTTAGAATCAGTAGACACCTAGGCTCAACTTGTGTGGTCTTTCCGCGGGAGGGGGTATGGAATACTGTCCAGGTCAACGGGGATCAAGGGGATGGAAGAAATTTTTTTAAACAGTCACCTTGAAGTGCGTTTTGAAGCACTTATTTGGTTAAAAATTTTAAGATGAAAATATAAAAAGATTTATTGTTACAATAAACACACCCCTAGACAAAGCCTAGAGAACCTGTATAAGAAATCCACCTCTACCCCAAGGAAAAACGGAGAAAAACCCGGGCCAGGATTCCAATTTTAAACATTGCCAAAACTACAAAATACAAAATAAACCAAACTACAAAATACGATAATACGATGTGAAAACGAACCGATGTGGGTCGATGCCAATGCTGTGTCTCATAAATTTGATATAGTTTTATTACTTTGCTAATTGTTAGAATTTTTTGTGGCGCAGGTCTCTCTCTAGGCGCGCGCCCATTTAGCATGTGCATAAATTTGCTTATGCTTTGGAAGCATCATTGCTCGCTTCCTGCGTCTATTAGCGTTTTACCTCCTCCTCAAAGATTCTAGTGAAGTTTGAATTGATATCTCCAGAACAAGGTTTGGTACCTATCACACTTCCGCAACTGCACAACACTACTCCGAAGTTTATTTTCCCCGAAAATATTAGGTAAAAGAGTTGACAGGAATATTTCCAAACATAGTTAACGCAATAAATAATTGATTATATGGAGTTTTTTGATATTGGAGATTCACTGTGTTCTTTTAAATTTGATATAGCACTCATGATCACAGCAAATAAAATCTATGTCACACTCTGCACTGGGGCAGTACTTGACTTCAATGGAGTGTCTCGGCGCTCCGTTAACTAACGCAAAAAACAAAACTTTCCTATACATAGAGAAATAATAATTATTCATGCACACGTTAATATATGATCTCAGTGTAGTCAGCGTTGGATTTATCTTGATCTCACATACGACGATAAAGGCACTAACTATGATTGCCAGAGGAAATCGAGTGGTTCTCAATGAGCAATGAGAGTACTGCTTTCGTCAAATGGGACAACCACGTCTCCGCACATATTTAACGCTTCTACCAAATGGAATGCTGTACTTGCACTGAGTGCGTACTCAGTGTAGTATACGGAATCCACTAATGGGGAGAGCTTCTCCGGTGGCAACAAGCACAAATGTGAATTTGAAATCAGAGTGATAGAGAGATGGTGACGAATATGGACGAAAACTGTCCCTACATGTTTTTAAGGATGGTATTGAGCAATAACAATGATGATGATTTTCCATATTTATTAAAAAGAGAATGAAACTCGTTGAACGCGGATTTGTGAAGCAGGGATAAATAGTTATTAAGGTTATGGAAAAAGTATAGTCAAAGCTAATAAACATTGTAAATCAAAAGAAGAATGACGATAAACAATGGTTGTTTTGCGAGGAAAATATCCCTACAACCTATTAAAAGATGCTAATAAAATAATTAATTGAAAATACTTAGAAGTGTGGCTATGATATATCTATTTTTCAAAACATTTAAAAACATCGTTTAAGTTTAAGCAAATTGCTTCTTAGGCCCAATTTCACCAAATGTAGACTAATCGCGATCTCAGCAAGCAAGCAATCAGCAAGCTCCTGAAGGTGGCAATTTGTAGCGTAGTATCGCAATGTTACCAATAACTGGTTCATTGGTGATACAGAATCATTCCTACAATAAAAATTACAAGGTGGATGAGTGTTTCAAGTAAAAAAAAAGTATATGTACGTGATTATTATTATTATTAATATACATACATATGTATATATTTAAATAATTAGATAATAAAACTTCAATATCATTATTTAGCATATAAAAACAAATCAAACATAGCTTCCTTCTGTTCAAGCAGTAATCGAAAATACAAATTAAATATCACTGATATCTTGAGGTTGTATGTACGTAAACGAGGTGAAAATTGAACTTACTTGTCTGATGGAAACTCTAATTGGTTTTCAATTTCATCCAGGAAATTCAGGGCTGATGTCTTGGACAGGCGAAGACGCGAAACGATATCCACCTCGTCCAACTCATCAAAATAATTGGATCTCTCTCGAATCCAACGTGGACGCCTTTGTGGCTCCTCAAATATAAGGTCTTCCACCGTTTCATCCAAACCGTAGCAGAACATTGCGACAAGCAAAGACAAATATAGAGAAAAGAA
>NNCF01129431.1:547-38768 GCA_002313205.1 Laupala kohalensis
CAAGAGAAGGGTAGTTTCACAATGACTCCTTCGGTTACCATATTACATTTATTTATTTTTCTCTCTTTTTTTCTTTGGTCAAATTGAGTTCTTGGTGAACTCTTGGACTTTGCTTGTGTGACAGATTTACAATGTCAGTAACTTTCATTTATTTTGGCAGAGCATCTGTAACCAACTGTGCTATGTTGAAATTTTCTTAGTATGATTGCAAAGGTTAATTGGTGTTTGTTGTTAGTTCCCAGAGTGTTCTGAATGAATAATTTAAGTTCTAATGTACTAAAAGAAAACTTCAATTTTACATTTCAATCTGCACTTATTTGATGGTTTTCAAGCTGTAGATTCAAGGTAAGGTAAAAGTTATTATTGTAAAAACCGCAATTGGCATGATGAAAAAGATCTTGCAGCTTACATCAAATGGATTTTGACCATTTGTTGTTCTTTCTTAGGGTTGGGCAGGTTCAGTTCTAGTAAGATAATTAAATTTTCTTAAAATATTGATTGTGTGTTTTTCTCTCATTTTTTGTAGATATGTTCGTATTGGAAGTTACTTTTAGCATCATAATATGGTGGTAATGTACTATACAGATGAGCTCATTTGGACATAATGATTTTCTTCTATTTGATCTGATTGCATATTTGAAGTGGTATAAAAATCCATTTTTCTTGCCAATATTTTATTACCAGTAAACAAAAATATGAAATAGCTCGAACAGCCTCATTACCCGAAAGAAAATGCTGTTGTAATGAAATTATTTAATACTAATTTTGATGAACTCTATGTATATAAAGGGCTCTAATGACCTTGATGTTGACGAGCCCTAAAACCCCACAAAAAAAATTATGTATATATTATTATTTTGTTACGTATTGCAACCTCAGTTGACTTTTCAGAAAAACTCATGCTTCTTGAGTTTAGTATATTACCACTGTGCTATGCTGCGAGAAAAAAGAATTTGGAAAATTAAATTCATGAAATATGCGAGAAACCCTTGATAAAATTTGTATTTCTGTTCTTAATTAAACTGAGAATGGTTATATCTTGTATGATTTTTAGCTCTAAATTCCCCTTATTATTGAGGAGGATTCTCTTTGTTCTGAACGTTCTTGTGCATTGATCAACTTCTTCTATTGTATGTATGAAATCTAGAATATTAGTGACCTTGGACCTATTTTTTTTATCTATTTCTCCTGTATTCTTTTCTCTCTCTGTCTGTCTGTCTCTCTCTCTCTCATTTGAAGATGGCCTGTTTGATAATATTTATTTGTTCTGGTGAATATACATTTTTACTGTATTCTTTCTGAATAAAACTCTTTTGAACATCTAGGCATTCTGATCACCGGGAGTTTCTGTGTGCCAATTGTGGAAAACAGTTCAAACGGAAAGACAAGCTGAAGGAGCACATGAAGCGGATGCATTCTGTTGAAAGGGAACTACGTTTAGCCATGAAGCCACATCGACCACCAGCGGCGAAGAAGTTCATGCCCAAGGTACAGGTAAAGATAAATCGCTTCCATTTTGTTTTTGGGTTTTTTAAATTTATTTTTTTGAGAAGTTTGTTTTAAATTTCCTCCAATTTTGGGGGGACATATTTCTAAGACATTTATTTTGGGCATAACTGATCATTAAGTTTTGGTTCTTTTTTATGTGACCTGTTTCTACCCTGCCTGTGTTCTGTTCTATGTGACTATCCTGCCTGATGCAGATACTATCAATTTGCACTTCTAATTTCTTCTGTGGAGTAACTATGTAATCCATGGTGCAACCCTATTATCAATAATTGAAGTCACGAACTTTGTAACCTATTCACGTCTACAATTATTATTAAATTGAAATTATTCTTATAACTTCTTTTGTAGTTTACTGACAATGGCAGTAATCGACTGCTCAAATGTTGTAGCATATAATAAAAAAATGTCCACTAAAAAGGTCAGAAGAATAATTTCAATTTGTTACCTATTGGTTTGTTGTTTCCCAACAGGTCGGTACCACTTACCGGTGGGCGCTGGAGAGTTATAAGGGGACTTTTTTGGTCCAATAGTGGGGCAGTTCTCACAAGAATAAGCTGAAAATCCTGATTAATATTAGAATATTTTTTGTAAGAGTGTAAACAGCTGTTAACTTACAAAAATGAAATAGATTATCAGTAGTGGAAAAAATGTTATTTTATATCATAATAATATTTTGTGTGGAAAATTTGTCATGCACTTTAATAGCCTCATTCATGTTATGGGCTCTAATGACCTCGATGTTGACGAGCCCTAAAGCCCCACAAAAAAAAAAAAAAAAACTCATTNTTACAAGTATATGAAGAAATATGAGAAAGATATTATTATTTGTAGGAAGCACAATCAAAATATACGTAATTGAATTATAGTAAAGTCAATTATTGAAGAAAGGATGTGTGCACATCCTAGAATGGAACAAGAGCTCAATTTGGCTCAGTTGTTTTTCTGACTCTTGAATGTAGTGTATTTTGTCTGTCTGTGTGTCTCTTAATAAACTGATATTAAAATACCTGTTGGCTCCTATTTAATAGTGTATACTGCTACTCTTGCTACATTTTTTCATGTTTCATGTGTGTGGAAGTTGGAATCTGTTGTAAAATTTTTATTTTTCGTAGGTTTCTCCTACTGATTACCATCGATTTATTTACAAATGCCATACTTGCCTGTTGGGCTTTAAACGACGTGGTATGCTGGTTAATCATCTGGCTAAAAGACATCCTGACATTAGCCCGGAATCTGTACCAGAGTTAAATTTGCCTATTTTAAAAACGACTCGTGACTACTATTGCCAGTACTGTGAAAAAGTAAGAAAACCCTTTGTGTTTTGGTTAGCAAATACATTCATTACATCCAGTGGGTTAATTGTGTTTCTATTACTGTTTAAGGTGTATAAGAGCAGTTCAAAAAGAAAAGCTCATATTTTAAAAATCCATCCAGGTGCAGAATTGCCCATGAGCAACAGGCGAAAGGTAGGGTAAACTTTTAATGTTTTTTGTTTTCTCTGAAATTTGTTGATCAGTTCTTTTATTGACAAATACTCTAAATTAATGCTTTTATCTTAGTTTTATGAGTACTTGAAAGTTACAAACTTTACAAAAGTTACAAGAAGGTTACAAACTTGAAAATATATGAATTTGTGAGAAGTGTAAACATAAAATTCCAATATTTCTCCTGCACTACTTTGTTGATGTTGGCACTTTGTATAAATAGGTACATACACAAATATTTTAAACCAATATGAAAAATATTTGATATTTAATTTTGCAAGTTACTTCAAATTCCCAAGAGTGATTATTGAAACAGAAATAAATACAATTTTAATTCAGCCAAATAAAGCAGACTATTTCCTTCACAAAATGCCAATTTAATGAACAAATATTGAAAACACAATTACAGTATCACATGATGTTTGAATATTGTTTGGTATCATCATCAGCTGTACAATTACAAATACATTATGAATTACTACTACAAATACATTACTACTTTATTTGGTCAAATTTAAATTTATTAATTATACATGCATATGCAATGCGTAAGCTTAAAACAGATTTACTGGAGAAATCCAAGTATCCAAAGCCTGATAATCCAAATTGATTTTGGAAGAGAAAAGTGTTTGTATGTGAAACAATAATAAAGAACACAGTATTTTATTTTAAGTAGTGTAACCCCACATATGTATGTATGTATGTAACCATACTTTGTTTCCTGTCTTACATTATTTTGCCTATTTTCTGACATACATCCAATTGTGTGCATTTCTTTTTATCCAAATTGATCCAATTCCCTATTAGCTTAGATAATTTGATTTGTATTGTAAATGGAAATATCTTCTTATGCTGTAAGTTAACCATTGATGTGCCAATTCATGAATGCCATGATAGCACCTTTGTTAAAGCAGAATTTGGAAGAAACGATGGATTTAATCTTGTGTTAAAGGGTGGTGTTCCTGAGATTCCTGGACTACCAAATCCTACATTTTCCCAAACAGTTGGCAGCATCACTACACACCCCCATGCATGTCCATGGTGTCATAAACAGTATGCTTCTAAAGCGAAGCTATTACAACATCAGAGGAAGAAACACATAGATCTTCTTCCACAGTCCCAGCAGGTGAGACGAGTTTTTCTTCCCAGTGGTATCACCAAGGGTTAAGGCACTTGGGGCATTTTACTTTCCCATCTTCAATGTATTACTGATTCATTCCATTTGCTGCTCTTGCTGAGTGTGCACTGGTGCACCCCAAGTGCAAAAATGTTATTCCATTTCACAGAGAAGTTGCACCATCATGAGGATATGGTTATTCCAATTGTCTATCAAGGTGCTCTCTCCACGCGCTGAGAGCAACCGACTTGCTCTGACAATTTTCTCAGCGGAGAGACTGCACCGAGCATCATTGAGGTTAGGTTAGTCTAGTTTATTGCAAATATTGTCTTTGCCTAAAAGCTTCTCAGCTGGAGAGCAAGAGTTGTATGTCGAAAATGTACTTTACCACGGAGAGAGAATGATTAAGATGATGGATTTCGTTTCGTTAATCTGGCTGTTATATATTGATGAATAGGTGATATTTGCATTATATGCACATGAACACGAAGAAACTATTTGTTGATATATTAGTAATTGTTTCAATTAAATTATTACTGTTGTGCATAGTTTAGTGGGTAACAATAGCCATGTCTGAATAGTGCATCCTGCGCGCAGCTAAGATGTTCCATTTACTTCATACCTGATGGAGTGGGGAACTCGCACGGAGCAATAACGAATTTGTCTGGTGCTAGTGTGCACTCAGAGCAGTAAATGGAAAATGCTATAAGATAACTTTAAATTTATTTTGGTTGAAGGGAACTTCTCTCATGAAGCAACTAAAACCCACCTGCAGTGAAAAGAACTAAAACCAGTGGTATTATACTATAGCACATACTTTGTCATATATTTCTAAATATTTACAATAGTATTCAAACACAAAAACATCTTCTTAAATTTATCTATAAAATTAAATAAGAAAATAAGGCAACACTAGATAATTAGTCAAATCTTTCTTGAAAATATTGTGTGTACCTACCATACCAATAGAAATCCAACACAAATGACATCAAATGTAAGCTTTTGCAATATCTTCATTAAAAAATTCCCTGATTGGCTCAAATGAAAGAGTCCAAGAGTCGCTGCTTCCTAAGATGATCAAGAATCTTGCTCCTGTTCTACTTATGCAAGGGAAATTGAAAACAATGACAGGACTCAAAACTATTCTTTAGTCTGAGTGTTATAGTTTCATTCTAAAATCAAACCAACCTTTTATTTGTATTAAAAAATACTGAAATGAATTAATATCGTGATAAATACTTGGTGCATTTACATTGATAAATGATTTTTGAGACCCGTGAATAGTAAGCAGTTGTGGTAGTGCATCGGAGAGAAATTATTTGACTGTGTCCACTAACTTTTAAGTGCAATACGATTACATCTGTGCAATCTCTCGATACACCGTTGTGCTGGCCATTTTTTATTCCAGTCCTGCAATATAGTAAAGCTATTTGTTCAAAAATATATCTGCTAAATTCAAGTGCGATTTCGTTATCAGTTTATGCTACCATTCCCCTTCATGAAATCTGTACATTTTTTTGCAGTAATATGAAATACTTTTGACTTAGTATATTGAATAACATGAGATGGATTTTCTTCATTTTCTTGGTGTTTGATTTGGTCACTACTTATCACACTTTTGATGTGAAATCCAGTGCCACCCTGGTGACACCACTAGTTCTATTATTTGATGGTAAATAAGAGTAGAAGGTGTAGACCAGGATACCCATGAGACTCGCATTAGTTGTGCGGAGTTCTTTGAGGGTAATCAAACCCTGGTATCTACAGGTACCGCGTTTGGTGCGCAATCCAAGTTCTCCATCACATCATGAAGATAAAACAGTATCCTCTCCACAGTTGACCAATGTAGATGATCAAGAATCTTGCTCTCCGGATCAGCAGTTAATTCTTCCTCATATTCTGCAAAGCACACAGCAACAAAGTGAATGTCCTTTGACCCAACTGCAAGGAATTGAAAATGTCATTAACATCATTCCAGGTATTTTTTGTTGACTTGTCAATGAATCTTATTATGTATTGAGGAGCATATTGACTGAATTGTTATTTTGTGTAGGTGATTATATAAGCTCCACAGATGAAGAATTGAGAGAATTTCAAGAGTCTGGAATAATTATTGATACATCTGGCATAGAACGACCTGTTAAGGTAAATTATTTGTAATACCTAACTAATGTTTCTGTTTTATTGGTTTGTTTTTATAGATAAAGAATTTGCTAAAAATAAAGAAATCCAATGTATTACTCTTGTGAACTTCAAAACAATGATAATTATTCATAGAAATAAGAATTTTAGTGATTGTATGACTGATCTTTATGATTTGTCATTAGTGAAGAGATGTTAGGTGAAAACTTGATCACTCTTCAGTCCATCAGTGGTATATAGAACAATTTTTCCTCTACTTGTAATGACATACTTTCAGTGGTAAATATTTCAATGTCATTCCATTAAGAACTAATAACTCATACGTTCTAGACAGAGGCTTTATTTATGAGGGAAATTAGATTACAGTATTTACCTGAATCTAGTGCTTTTAAAATCACTGTTAAAATATAAATGATCTATTACTAGATGCCATTCATCACTTGGTCATTTATAATTTTTGAATCGCATGACAAAAGGGATTATGTGGTAGAATGAATGGCTTGGTGCACAGGAGTTGTCCTTTAAAACCTGCTGCTGATCTGCGTTGTTGTCCATTGTGTCAAATTCTGCATGGTTAAGTCATTTGCAGAGGTGATAGACTAGAACACACTCCAATAGGAATTCTTTGTACTTATGTCATTAAGCATTTAGCAGTTCCTTATTGTGGTAATAACTTTTTCAGGTTCTACCAGATGGAATATCTGCTGATTTACTGAGTCAAGCAATGTCAGAACTTACCAATGAATTTAGAGTGACAGTTGGGACTTCACCTAATGATCATTACCTACGAATTGTTCAAACGTCTCCAGGGCACATCACTGTCACTCAAACCACTGGTGACCTTGACAACCAAGACAAGGATGTATTGGCTTGTGCCACTGTAAATGCTGTTATTGGTGATCCTGTTTCTTTGTCCCCTTCTTCCGTTGCTAACCAGACTTCCACCAATTTACATCAGCTGCTTTCCGAGTCATATTCCCTTCCGTCTTCCCCCTCTCAATCTCCTTCTCCGCAAACATGGTCGAATACCCATGTGACATACACTCCTTTCACTGCTCGCTGACACGAACACGTGTTGTAATTTGTGCTATACGTTGGTTTTGACCCTTGACACCTCGGAAGAGGTTTATTGCAAGGGGGGTGACTACCTTGGTCAGAACTCCTGGGAGATGAAATCTCACTTGAGGACCGAGGATTGACTGCTGGAGTTGCGGTCGTTTTGTTGTTCAGGATGAAACCTGGCAACACATTGTGGGAAGAGAAGAAGTATTTAAGAGCTTTTGTTGCAATGCGATAAAATTGCATTGTTTTTCTTCCTTTCCCTTGTGGGTTTTTTTTTTTCTCTTAAATGGTTACATTTTATGGGGTTGAAATTTAGAAAGTGATGTGATACTATGTGATGATCACATCTCAGTGTTTCTTTGACTGCTTGGAGAGATCAGCTTGGAATAGAACAAAGCATAACGGTCAACAATGATTGAGTAATTTTCGAAAATGCTGATTTAATAAAGAGAGCGATGTTTGCAAGGTGGAGGCAATATTCCAATCGCATTTTCTGAAAGCTTTGTTCTGTGTTGGATTGCTAGAAGGCACTGTTGTTGAGTCTTGAGATTGCTAGTCCGTAGCCATGCAAACTGGGAGATTCTCTTTGCAGAACCTGTGGAAAGTGTTTTTAATAGTATATTGTATTAATTATGTGCTCTAACTGACAAGTTATGTTGTAAAATGACTGCGTGGAAATATACTGGATTAGTTAAATTAAAAATAGTGGAAATATTGATTTGATAAGAATTTGTGTCAAATTTATCAAAACACAGGCACTTATGGGCAATCCCAGTTTCAGGATTTTGCATATCATTTGCATACGGACTAAATATATAATAATTTATTTTTAACGCCAAAGAAGAAGGTGGTTTATTTTTTTCTGTGGAAAAATCAGGTTAAAACTTTTTTGTAGGGGATACTTGAGGAATTGTAGTTGATATTAAAGGAGACTGAGTCTTCTAACAAGTAGATTATCAATTTTCCGAGAGGGTGGCTTCAATAATTTCACAGTGAAGTTTATGAAATGTAAGAGTTTATTATTTTTGTAGAGAGAAGGCAGAATTTAAAGAACCGCATAGCAAATTTTGCTAGTATAGTATATGTGCCTCTTTTATTTGACTGATTTTAGTATTGTTGTTAAATAGGAGTACTAAAACTTTTGGCATATAGTTGCTCATATTCTCTAAGTATTAGATTTCCTGGACAAATAATCAAGAATATGCTGATTCAGTTTATGATGTAGTTTGTTCTTAATTTATAAATAGGAGCTCTAATAGATGTTTTAAAAAGTTCATTTTTTTTACGTATTACTGTTTTTATTGAGAATTTATTTATTATATGAGACACATACAACATTCATCCACACGTAGAGTGTAGAAAATCATTTGAAAATAATAATGATAATGTGTATCCCTTTGTCTTCATAAGTTTCTCTTATGAATTTTCATGGTATTCATCAGAAGTGATTTATCATGTGTATTTACTCAGATAGCAGACATTATTACAGGCTCCCTTTGCTATATGGGACGAATAGAAAATATTGTTAGTCTTTTATTTGAGTAAATGCAGTGATGTAGTAGTAACAGTTTTAGACTGTATGGAACTTACTAAAAATTGTGTAAATTAACTCGTAGGACTCGAATTTACTTGCTTTTTTTAGGAAACTTTTATAATTTTAAAGCAGAGTGGAAAAAAAAGAATTTTTTCAAAGCTTGTTTTAATTTGCTGCAAAATATAGATTGCATTTCCGTGTTTTCTTACTTCTTCTTCTCCTCCTGAAAATAAGGGAGACTTTAGTTTACACCAGTGTGTGTGAAAATTGATCACTTCAGCTTTACATTTATTGCTTAGTGCACCAAAGGTTTCCTGGAGAACTGAAAATATTTCTAGGTCATTTTTATGAGATATAGTTTTAACATGTTTTGATAGTGCATTTGATGTAGATAGAAGATGTCGTGTAAAGTGTTAAAAGAGATTTTTATTGCTTTGTTGAGTAGTTTAATAACATATATTATAAGTTAGTGTTAGTACAGAATTAATAGTCATGTGCAGTGTGTAAAATAACCACAAACTCGCCAGTGAGACATCTTGTTGTCCAAAGGGTTTTTAAGCTAATTTTTGTAGCTTTCATTTTCCAAGCCAATATATCCATTGGAATGTTCTTGGTAACATGTACTGTATTAGATTGAGAGCTTCTTAAAAAAAAAAATAGAATAAAGCACAACACTAAAAGTATATCTCTAATAAGTTTTAACAAAAGAACTGTTGACACGCTAACAGTTGAATGCTCAAATTCTTGTATTTTTGAAAATATTTGGATAGTGATAAATATTTGTTATACGAGATTTCTAGTGAATGCTTGTAATTTAACATAAATGTTACACTACTTGTACAACACTATTGAGAACTTATATTGATGTATAATAATTAAATATCTTGCATGTAATCTTGCAAAAGATGAAGAATTGTTTTTCTAGATCTTTGCTGTGCTTTAATGTATGGGTTTTCTTTCATTCCTGAGTCAGTTTATCTTGGATGAGCTCCAGGTCTCTTGTCCATTGAAAATAACTATTATCTTTGTAAGTGATAAAATATATTTTGCTAGGAAAATCGTACTTTATAGATCCTTGGGCTGTTCCTGTGAAGCAGGTTGTTAATTGTTATTTATAATTGTGTCCTAACGACATTTTAATGTGAAGCTGTCTGAATCCAGTTGCGATATTTTCTTGTTATTGTCCTCAACTACATCTTAATTCAATCGTTTTTACCTCTGCTTCTAGTTTTGATATTGTATTTAGTGAAGTATTTCAATGCTGGAGGGGAGCACTGAAAACTAATTGTCCGTTTGTTGTCAACCTATGTATCATTACGTCTGCTATATTCTCTTCTAACAAAGATGAGTAATAAGTTTTGTGTATTGAAATTTAACATACTTCTGAATCTTGTATTAATTGTGAAGTAAACTTGCTATTGATTTATATAATTGTACATAGAAGATACATTATTGTTTTTGGTGTGAAATAATGAAGAAAACATTTAATTCAAGAGTATATAACTGCAACTGGAGTTTTGTAAGTCTAAGAGTTGCTGTGTTTTCCAAATTCCTTTATATTTTTGAAAGGAATTTGTTGTCTGAAGTGTCAGTATTTGAGTACTGAATAGTGTGAACCCAGAGTGAATGTACAATGATGATGGAAGTGAAACTTGAGTAAGTAGAGTAAATTAAACCTTTGTTTTGTTGATCATTATCCAGGTAAGACAAACTTTACTCTCTGAAAATCTTCTCCTGTTACTTATGCAAATTCACAGCATTGCCATGAACTTTTATATCAAATACTGTTTCAATGATAAGTAACATTTTAATCTGGTATATGTAGGTAAATTAGAACTTTTTAAAATGGCTAAAATCTTTTTATACTTGTTATGAATCTCATAATGTAAATATTACATAAAGCATTGAATTATTTTCAATAGACTATTAATAGAATATTTAGTAGTTTGAAGAGTTTCATTGAAATATTTCGTGATACATTGAGATGTGCGCTGTTATCCTTAAAGTAGGATTTTCTGTCGAGTAAACTGTGTTGAATTTCTAGTGTTGTACTTAAGAACTCCAAATGTGGATTTGGGTGTCTGGAAAAGAACTGTTAAAAGTATGTAGAGGTGTTGAAGTGATGACGGGATAAGAATATGTGTGAATTTTATCCCTTCATACTCTATTATTTGTGGCTGGGAATTAGCAATGCGTTTGTTGTGATCCAATCAAAATTATGGAATGCAGGGAAACTTAGAGGTATTTTACATAGCATCAAGCAGAAGAGTGTTTGCGTTTTATTGTGACTTGCTAATAAATAATGCTGGTAATGTGATAGTTTATGCAGTGGATTGGTTTCTTCTACAGAAATTAGAGTGGATTCTATTGATTTCAATACAATTTTTACAAGAATGGAAATGAATGTTTTTACTTTCTGAGACAGATATTGTGGTTTACATATGTAAATTTGTTCAGTTGAATGTAATAGAACCATGTGTTTCGTTATTGAAATGATGTAGAGGAGTTTGGGGAATAGAGTCCAACAATGTTGCAAGAGCATTTCTTAAATTTTATTCAATTTTAAAATAAGGCTTGCTCTCAAACAGCTTTTGTCTGATTTGGTGGAACAAGTGAAATGATCATTTTACAACTTTGAAACAGTGGTAAAGTCATATCACACATCCATTGGGAATACAACTTTGTCAGTCCATGTATCCCGATATTAATCTAATATCTAATTTGACTATGCTATACATCATTCTTGCTACTTGCAATTCTTTTATTGTGTCGTTAGTTTCCTCTTTAAGAACTTGATTGATTTTTTAATGTGACTATAAATATAAAATAATAATGGATTATAAATGTTTAACTGTATTGATTGCTGTCATGCGGAAGCATTACTATTTCTTGACACATTGTTCCAGTCAGTGATTGTTTTATGCATTACAAATATTGCACCAGCTCTTGATATTTTTATGTGGTTGTCTAAATGGTGATCAATGTATTATGTAGTACAATAATATTCATTCTTCGGAATTTCTTCCTCTTGTCATAACAGACAAGCTAGTTTATTAGTTTTCAAAATGTTATTCCTGTACCGACTGCTTTTCTATCTTTCTTATCAGTTTTATGGACTCCAATGTTTCTGCAACATTTAACTGGATTTTGACTTACAATGTATGCAATTTTAAGAGGATACTTACAAAATTTTCATCACTTCTCTAGACTTATCAGGTACCATTTAATATCTTGTGCATAAGAGGTATGAAAATTTGTTTCTGAAATTGAAGTATCACATCTTCCCTCATTCCAATATTTCTCAATTCAAACAATAACTCTTGTATGTGTGTGAGTATGACTATGGAGGGTAATTCTTGTTATTTAAAATAAAATTGATTCACTTTGGTATTATTGTTACGGTTATAATACTGGTTAGTTGATCAATATTTCAGTGATGTGGTGCCTATGCTCTTAAATAATTAAGCAATGTAATACTGTAATGAAAACACTTATGACATACTCCACTACACGAACAGTTGAGTTCATAATATCTATTTTATGAAATTGAATTTGAATGTAAGTGTGTTTAATTTGTGTTGTTTACATCTGTAAATTTGTGGTAGAGTGTAGAAGTAAAAATGTAATTTTTTTAAAATTTCTGTGTATTGTAGGTTGTTGGACTTAACGGACAGTTGCAATAGATGTGGAATTAATGTGACTGTTTCTTTATCAAGTATATTATGTCAAATATTTGTGAATTCCAAATCTGTTTTGCTTACTTAGCTTCCTTCAAAGATTGGATTTAAATATGCATATGCTATCAAGTACACTTGCTAAGTTTTTTTTTAAATGTCAAGCTATTTTTTGAAAAAAATTCCTTACAGTCAAATGGTTCTTAAATCATAAATGAATGACTTTTATAAATCACTATATTGTATTGTATTATTATAATTAAATCTCTATGTTCATCTGATTAACCCAGTTTAATTATTGGACTCTGCATGTTAATATTGACTCCCTAAGAAATAATGAAGAGGCTTGGTTACTTAGTAAAGTTCCTTGCTTTTGAGGTTAATCCCATGTTGGCTGGCACCTCTTCTTGCTTTGTCTTCCTCCTGGTTTGTGGCACCCACTTGGAGTACTGACAAATTGAAAAAAATTCTTATTGTTCAATTTTGTCTGTACAATTGATATAAAGGGACTAGAGTAACCATTTTTCTATGAAGATTGTTTTTAGTTGAAAAAGTAATAAGTATGCGACTAGCAACACATACTAATAATTAGTTCCATGTAAAACACAAATTATGGAACTCATTTAACTCCTAAAGTAAAAACTCTACACATTCAATCTTTCACTGTGACTTAATGCTTGTTTTGTTCAATAATCATAATTTTTTTTAAATTGTGAGCTCCATCAAAAGGCATGGAAACTAGTTCCTCTAAGAAAAGGTACCTACTTGTCTCATGGAAATGCATCACACATCATTTACTGGTTATGTAGAAACTTAACCCATTAAATATTTTAGAATGACAGTGTGCTTATATTATAAATCTTTCTAAGTAATTTTTTGCATAATCATCCCAAAAATAAATTACCTCAGAAGTGACCAAAACTGTTTCCCAGTTCCAATGAAACCCATACATTTAGACAAGAATAAACTTTATTGTCAAAAAAGCAGTTGCAAACTGCGTATGACCACGTGAGAAGCAATGAACTAAGTTACTCTCCAGAAACAAGCAAGGGATCAGTCCATCATTTGCATTCAAAGACCCAAGGGCTGTGGCGAATTTAATATATACAAAAGAAATTATTTAATAAATACCTACTGTTATCCATTTATTATTTAAAATAAATTGTAGATATTTAGTCCAGTAAAAAAATACAGTAGAATTTTCTTGATATTTTTTTAAATTTAACAATAAATTACCTTTACAAAAATTGAGCCTAGACATACTGTAAATGTAATATAATATGAAAGAATATGCTGAAACTAATAACTAAACTTGTATACTAGAAAAAAATTGTAGGAGGAAAATACACTAATTCATAAGTAAGGTTCATATTTGAAGCATTGATTCCAAATTTTTGAATTAGTTGTGGAAGAAAAATGCTTCAGGGGTAACTTCAGATATAACAGTCTCTGTTAGATCTGTGTTTAGCAACTGCTACCTCGTGTGCCCATAAAATAACATTTTATGAACATACCCGGCTAGACCGTAGGCTGTTTTAATTTTTACCTATCACTTGTGTAGGGAAGTTCACTTCTTTTTTTTGTGGAAATCCTCTGATTTTGCAGCAATACAATGTAATATTATGTTTAAAAGTGGTGTAAAATTATTATTCGCATTACAATAAATTAACGCAATTGATATGAACAAAAGTTATATATGCATTTACACAACTATCCAAGATGTTACACCATGAATTAACAAATTATCATAAAATATGTTTTGCGTTTATATACCCAAAATAGAACTAAAGATCTTTAAGATTATTTGATTTTTGTTTTCGTTATTTACTGTTTAATATCTTAAAAAAGAATACACAGGAACAAAGATGGGCCACAAGATGATGTTACAGCCTAGGGATGTTCATTTAACTAATGTGTAATTGTGTATAAATCATTAAAAGTAACCTGGTCTTACAAATAATTCGGAAGGACACAACCTAGGATTCCCAGCAAGGGTGTTCACGATTTTGTTAGGGAATAACTTGAAAATTGGTGTCAGGCTATAGGGTCTGAAATTAACCCCCGTGAAAGGAATTTTCTTAAAAACAAATCGGAAGAAGTTACGCCCTCCGATGTATATTAACCCCACTTGACATAAACGTGAATATCTTCGGATATATTAGGAATTTTGGAATGCAGTAAATATAGCAAAAAAAATTAAGCAAGAGGAATCGAGTGAAATCAATTTGAATGAAAAACATTAATTGGGAAGGACACAATCTGGGATTTTCAACAAGTTTTTTCACTATTTTGTGACGGAATAATTTGAAAATATGTCAGGATAAAATAGTCTGCAATGAACCCCTCTGAAAGAAATTTTCTTGAGAAAAAATCTGAAAGAAGTAATGTCCCCCGATGCTTGTATACGTATATGTTCTCTATCTTTTATATACTACACTGGTAATATAATACATAATTCGGTTTGAAATTGTCGTGAAGGCGCTAATCGAGGCACAGAGCAATGGGAAGTAGGTTAGTAGATAACGTGAGAGGTAGAATCATATGTATTAGGGAAGCGATGTGTGTTCGGGGCAGAAGGCGTATCAACTTGGTGACTTCAGCGACTGCCTTTCACCCCACGGCCGGCACGAGCTGGAGAACGGCACCTTTGAGAAAACTACTGCATACCCTACCTCCAGGGAAGCCGCTCTGGGAGCTTCAGTCGCCTCGTAAGTACGAGTAAACGAGTTCACCATTATTCTGAGTTTCTCTGGAACAAGTCAACCCCACTCTCCTTCAAGCCGTGGCGATCTCCGTGTCAACGAGCCGTAACCCCCCCCCCCCNCCTTCAACGCGGGCCACAGCGGAAGAGTCGCGACAAAATTATATTTCAGCTCCTAAAAATTAGTAACGCAGCTAAATCGAGTTTGAATTTTTGAAATTTCAAAGATCCATACTCAGGTTCATTTGCACTATACTCAGATAATGAGGTTTCTTTTTATCGGATTATTTTTCACTGGACAAGCACGTCAGATATAAAAAGAAAGATGCAATTAGCAGATTTGTCATTTTAAGAAGCGTAGGCCAGGGAAGTCCTGAAGAAAAATGTTTCATAATTTGTAACGAGTACAGTTGTGAGCGGCTGCAAATTTTCGTGAACTAAATTTATATATTTTTTTTGTGGGGCTTTAGGGCTCATCAACATCGAGGTAAATTTATATTAACCCTTCGATGCTTATGCAGGGTCTCCGGGCCCTATTGGATTTGTTTTCGTAAATTTATCTTTTATTTTCAATCCGACCTAACCTTCCTTTCGTGATGTTGCATTTTGGAGAGGGAATGATGGGATATTTAGTGCGACTCATTGAGATATTTAGCGACGAGCGGGAGATTGCGTCCTCTGGGAGGTTAGCGCTTGGGATGATGCTTGAATAATAGAGGGGAAGAGCGGCGCGGCGCGCTCCCGAGCCTTCAGGGCTGTCCGAGAGGGGGAGCGCGTGGAGCTGGGACTCCGCTCCAAGTTAGGAGAAAAATAATAATGAAGAAAAAACACGATTTAATTTGTATCAACAAATATTCTGGACTCGTTTAAATGGTTTCGTGATTTATACATCTCACTGCAGAAAAAGTGAAACGGTTTTCTCAAATGTCCGGAACATCAGTTTGCGAATAAGAAGTTTGTTCTTTTTGAAAATGTTTTCTCCGTAACTTAAACCATCAATAATAATTGCAATTATTTCATATAACTGGTCGGCGAGGTATGTTTGTCAAGTTGAAATCACAATAAGCAGATCACGTGAGCTCACCCAGACTCACGCGTTTGTCTTCATATGATTCCGGACGTTTTTTTAAAGATGTCGTCTGAGAATCAGAAAAATATAATTAACTTTGTATTCAAATGATGACCACGTGGAGGACAAACTAATTTACTCTCTGGAAGCGAGCAAGGGACCATCCCATCAATTCCGATCAAGGACCCGAAGGCAGAGGCGGATTTAACACTTCAGCACACTCCTAAGAAAAGGAGAAAATATCGATATTTATCGTCAATATAATAAATTTCAATACGTTAAAATATCGATATTCGATTTTCAGTATCTTGCAAGTATCGGAACTTGTTAAAAATAAAACGTTTCTGGTTTACTGATTTGTACTGAAGACTATGTATAAAATTGCCTGCACAAAGTCAGACCTTTCATTTAAACCCTTCAAATCGGTTGAGAATAAAAAATCGATTCCCGGTCTCCACGAGGGCCGCAGTTTCGATAATACGCCATTGTCGCCGGCGTTGCCTGGCATCGCGCAGCATTGCTATCTGCTTCGGAAGTCAAAGTCTAAATTCCAGTGACATTTGCTGGATTCACGTGAAAACTTCGCCGCCTCAGAGAAGCTTTCGTCGTGCGCATCACGAGAATCCTTTCGCTGTTCCTTTGAATAAAATGTCTTCCCGATCGTCGTCTTCGTCGACGGAAAAGGGAGCCAAGGCGAGGGAGAGGGATGTCGGGGCTGCAGACCCGAGTGCAGCAGACAGCGCCCCCATTGCGACGGCCGCAGTGGCGTCGAAGGCCACTTTAGAAGCGGCGGTCGCCTCCGTTTACGTCCCGCCGAAGAGCATCACAGTGGAAGACTTGACAAAATATGTGGATCTGATCAAAGACGAAGCTGGCTGCGAGAGGAAGTCGCGAGATCGGACGCCGAAGAAGGCGAAGAGACATCCGATGTCCAAGAAGGCGGATGCCACCCATCAGAGGAACAAGGAAGATCGTGATTAAAGGTAAAGATTCCGACTAATATTCGTGGATTGAATACTCCAAAGAACACTCACTCGCGATAGAGTTTGAAGAAAAACAATTTAAGAACAAAAGGTAATATTCGTCCCTCGTGCTCGATGCAGAAAGGACAGAATAGGGCCACGGGAGCCAGAGAATTGAATTTATGGCAGATGTTTGCGATAGATTTAACTTTAAAGAAATCTGAAAATACTGCCAACATAACTCGAGGAAGAACTTTCATCATTGGGCGAAGTCAAAGCGTTGGTCACACTGTGTACAAACCCTGCACCAAACATCAAGCCAGTTAGTTCCAGTTACAAAGTGCTTACGACCACCTTGAGGACAATAAACTAATTAACTACTAATACCAGAGTGAATGGTTTAGTAAGATATAATGATAACAGAACGCACTTTCTGACATAAAAAAGGCAGATAAATCCTATTTCTAAAAATATAACTAATTTTTCACAATATCAAGTTTGAAAAGATCGCTAATGGTGTGTAATAATATGATGGACGTAAGGCAACCAAAAATAAAAACCTAATATTCATAAAACAAATTCTAGGAACGATCCAAAAAATTGAACCCGTCCGTAGTATGACCTATCAGTTCCATAAGACAAACGGAAGAGCTGAATAGTTACGCGCGAGAGGGTGCTCGTGGGCTGATCGTCATTTACGGAATCCAAATGGCTGGATACCTGACGTCAGACCTCGCGTTACCACAAGTGCGCGTAGGAGGCTGGGGTGCTAGGAGGTGGGGCACGTGGGACTGATCGTCACACGGTATCCAGATGGCTGGGTATGTGACGTCAGACCACGTGTTTACCACAAAGGTACAACATAACCGTGTCCTTAATCAAACCTAACCTCACTTTTTAATAAAACTTATAATAAAAATTTCTAACTCTCTGATAGAACACACTTATTCTTCTTCTCTTCTGCATAGCTCTTGCATAATTCCCACTGTCCAAACCCTGCGCTAAGAAAAGTCGAGATGGAAGTCGTGAAAGAGACGATTTGATCTAGGGGTGGGAATACGAATCTGAGTTTTCGCAACAAGCAATTATGTTATAATTGAACAATAAATCGACTCTTTCAGTAATTAGTATGATGGCCGACGTACAATAAGGTCACTCACATTGTGGCGGAGTACAGAAATATTCTTCAGTTCTCTTTTGAGGGTCGCGAAAGAGGGAGAGTGGTAGAAATTTTCCCCTTTTGGACATCGAATGTGCAGAATTGCATGACGGAAGGGAACCGGGGATGGGAATGCTTTTCGAAATATTCTTGGTTTGAAGCACGAAGTAAGTGTGCCTCATTTCATTAATCACGGAACGAAACTCTAAATTTATATTATACTCATTATTTACTTATACTATAGTATATGATGTAGTATTTATGAAATTGCTGTTTACGATAAATTTTATTCATTCATTGCTCTGCTTTTTGGCACATGGTAAATGAAATGGTAGTCACATTTAACGCGTTTCTGGGAAGTATTCCTGAAAAAATCAGCCTCGTTACTTATTTGACTCACTGTGTATATTAGTCACGTTGATTGCGAATTGGATTTTCCCAGGAGCTCTCGAAAACATCTCTATCATGGAACCACGGAGACATCGCTTCCGCGCCAACCGCATCACTTTCAACCCAAAGGCTAAAGATAGTATGTGTTCACGCATGTAAGTAACTCGAATCAAGAGCTAAACGAGTCAAAACCTGAAAGCAAAAATAAACCAGTGAGTATATTGTTACAAGTGTTTCTTTTTTAAATTCCGAAACCTGGTGAAAACAGCACACGAATTCGAGGACTTATAGAATGGACAAAATCGATTTTACCTCTTTGGAAGTCGACACGGGTGGTGTAGGGGTAGCACATGTGCAGCCAAAGCAGGAGGTCCCGGGTTCGAGTCCGTCGCTTAGATAATGCGGGAAAATCGATGATTGGGCCATAAAAACGGAATCGTCGGTGGATTGGTGAGACAATGATCGAAGGAATTTTTATTCATTGTAGCTATTGAAGCTTATCTTGTAGGAGGTGGATGCTGGGGCTTCTGGAGAGCTGGGTTTACCAACAACGTGGCCCAGTCGAAAGGTTAGTAGGAGTACGTAGGGTTCGCTTTTCAGTAGTCAGTGAACTGGGACATCAATGTGAAAAGCGAATTTTTCCGACCCCTCCGGGAATGGAATCCGTAGTGTCTCGGTGACTAGCAAGCACGCTAGCCCCTACGCCGCCGGAGAGGTGGAAGGACTTCATGAANGCCGCCGGAGAGGTGGAAGGACTTAATGAAGAAGAGGAAATAAATTGCATTGGTAAGAGAGGAATCCCAGAGCTTCCAGAAGAGCGACATAGCTCTTCAGATCTGTTTGTAGGAAGAGGGAATTCGTTCGCACTCTTTCGTGGGTACCACTATTTCATCTTGGTATCTCAATGGGTCAGAAAAAAATATTTTTGATTTGCATAATACACATTAATGCAAGAAAAAAAACTTTACATGATCACATATATTGGCTTAAAAATAATTGAAAGGCATATTCTATATTTTAAATTATAGTTTTCAAAAGAAAAGTTTTAAATAGAGATAGTGTAATACATCCAGTTTCATACCCAGGTAACAGAGAAAAAATAAAGTGTGCTTTTTTTGCCGTAAATATTAAACAAATAATAACAGAAATTTGAAGTTAAATTGAAAAATCCATTTCAAGCATAAAAGGACTGTTGACTCAAATTAGTGCATGTATTATTTATGCTTGAACAAGCAGGTACTTGCTTTACAAACTATTGTATTAATGTGATATTCAGTCTTCTGTCTGCATTTGTGCTAATCAGGTGGACATTTCACAGAATTTTCTTTGCAGTTAGGAATTGTAATAAGTGGGCTTAATATAGTTAAATAAATTACACAACATTAGATTTTAGGATTTGACTTTTCTATTGCTATTACATATTTGAGTGAACTAGTGAGATTTTCATAGGAATGGATAGAAATGAAACAAGCTTACAGACAATTTACAGGGTTCCCAGGGTTGTCATTAAAATTTAAGATATTTTCAAGGGATTTTACAACTATTCACAAAGTTTTAAGTATGTTCAGATCATGATGTTTTAATGTTAACAAGTCCGTTTAACATTTAATTTAATGTAGCTCATTACATAAATAGTTATGCACAGCAATTTCACATATATTATAATAATTTCATATATATTATAATTTTGAATTTAAGTTGTAAATAATGAAATGAAACACCGAAATTTCACAATAAAGCGAAAGTATTAAACGAATCTTCGGAAACAAGTCGCCCAGCAGATAAATCCTTTGTCTAAATATTTCCACCGAGACCTAAACCCCGGAAAATGGCGTACAGCTGTGGAAGGCGAACGAATGGTGTAGTGGTAACACCCCCGCGATCGAAGCGGGAGTCCTGGGTACGTTTCCCGACTCGTCGCCGTTTTCACCTGACAGAAATTTATCACACATCTTCACGTAAGAAATAAATACTTCTTGACACGTAGTCGAGAGATCGAAAGCCTTTCTTTGGCCACCCCTAGAGCCGTCTCCACAACCGACGCCCCCCGCCTCGTTTTTGCAGATTAAACTCTCGGAGGCGGAGGATGAAAAGGAGAGGGGAGCCCTCCCTGCGCTTCTACTGGAACTGCACGAGCGAAGCGAAAAGATGCAACACTCTTTAAAAATTCGAAGGAATGCTCTTGTTGATAATAATAGAAGTGAATTATTGGGAATACGTGGAAATTGCAAAAAGTGATCCATGAAATTATTTGAAATTCATAAGGACACTTCTTAAGGGTTATTGCAATCAAAATGCAAAGTATGGTTAATATCTGCGAATTACAAGAGCAGAAAAATAATTAAAGTGGACTGCTATCAGTAGATGTTAATCTTCACTTGCGTAACTGTTGACTATGAAGCTTACTAATGTGTCCGCTATGAAAATTTGATGTATTTTTAGAAAGCTATATTTTAACAAAGTTATTACAAAACTATTGTTTTAATAAGTATTTTCGACTTGCGCAACCTCTAAATGTTTTCCAATTTTCTTTATTTTATGTAAAATGGAAATCATTTTTCACCCTCCAAAACATATTAGAAGTGCAATCATTTATTATATACTTCTTTTTTTTTGAACAGTCTGCATACATCCGTTAATTGTTTTAATTAACATTCAATCTTCTAAACATACGAAGTGAAAAGGAAAGAAAATAATTAAAATTTCTTCGCCTTGGATGTTCGTGAAAAGTTCTGTCATGATACGATGCCCACTCTTCTCGAACGACAATGCTAGTTTTGAAAATTCAGAATCAATACACTAATAACCTGTTCATTATCATTCATTAGAGTTAATATTAACACTTGACGAGAAGAAATTCATTTTCACGTAATCGACATTACAAATGGAGATAAAAATTACTTCAAATTCTGCGAATTTTTTTTCATAATTACAAGTCAGATTTGGTTCTTGATGCTGACGTGAATTTTAGGAAAAGGGGGCAAAAATTTCCGAAAAAAAAAAATTTTGGAAAATTTTCTGGAAGTTCCGGAAAAAAATTGTGAAACAAGACGTAAGACTTGTATAAGTGATCCGGAGAAACATAATTTTATTTTGTGATTTGACGTGTGATTACAGGAGCACTGGTGCAAGCGCAGGTACAACTACAAATAATTTCCCCTCAGTACTCACCATTAATTTTTATTGTTGAAAGGTTTGTGGCACTTAGGCATTCTTGGTTGATGAGTGGTGGTTCTTTGTCGCTTGATATTTGAGGAAATATGGTAATTATAATTATCTCGTACAATGCAGAAATTTAGGTGCAGAAGGAACAACTCAAAAAACAATACAGCGTATGAAGAGACTGTCAATAATCCCATCCAATTGCACCTTCGGAGAAATAATGACGTGTGCAGATTTGTCTCAAAGTGCGGAATGTGTCAAAATGCCATTTGGCGATAACAGATCACCACAAGAGCAAGTGCGATGAATCGATGGTCGAGGTTGGCGATGGATTTAAGTTTGGAGAATTTCGGATGTCCTGCCAACATAACGCGAGGTACAAACATCATTACTCTTATGGACGACGGCGAAGTAAAAAAGTTGGCTACACTGTGCAACAACTCTGTTCCAACGTTAAGCCAATTAGATTGACAATATAAATAATTTATTGTCAATACAGCTGTTATAAACTGCCTATGACCACGTTGAGGACAATAAATTAATTTACTGCGTCTAATATACAATAAACTATTTCCCTTCATATTTATTTTTCTTAAGTTGGATATTCCGAGGCAAAGTAAGACGATCTCATTCGTTTATTAAAATCCAAATTACAGGAAGAGTGAGCTGAAATTCCCAGTAGGGGGGTGGTGAGAAGTTTAATCAGCGGCGTCGGGGGTCGTGATGCGCCTTTATGGGGACGGAGGAGGTCGACGCGACGCGGCGACACGAGATTGCTCCAGCGAGGAAATTATTTAAAGGAAAAGAAAGAACTTCTAAATACTGTAAATATGAGTTTTGAACTAAGAACGTTTCACGGTGGAACCTCTTTAACTTTAGTTGTAAGTTTCGAGTTAACGAGTTATGGAGGACTTCGATATAACGAGTTGTTAATATTATCAATTTAGACATATGTTATTAGCATAAGGAGGAGGAGGGTTCGTAGAATCAGTACTGTTAATAAAAATGTTTCAGGAGGTTCTTTTTATAGAATTGGCCTTGTCAGATTCAATATAACACTCTTTAATAGCAAATAACACATACAATAACTAATAAGACATTTACAGAATTACGTAGTGTTATAAACAATTTTGAAGTTTTAGCCCCCTAAGAAAATACCCAATTGATACAGAAGCTGGAACGAGACTATAACGCTTTGCGAACTAATATGGTTCGTATGTGTCTAACGGCGAAAAATGTCTTTAGAAAATTTTATCAATTTTTCGGAAAATAAAAAGTTTTTTCCTCGATTTCGTCACATACTCGTGTTAATTACGTCACTTTCTGTCAGTAAAAAGCGTGTTCTTCTCGTAGATGTCAAAAGAAAAAAAGTAAGATCCCAACACAACGTTGTGAGAGAGCGTGGCTTGCGTAATTCATTAAATTTCTCAAGAATCGCTCAACTCAACAATCGATTCAATGTATTTTAACGTAATTCTAAAGAGTGTCTGTTATATCAGAAGCACAAAATTTGTATTCAACTAGGAAAAAGGTAAAATTTTTGGTCAAAATTTTTTTATGTGCTTATTCAAAGAATATATGTGTCTAACGGCGAAAAATGTCTTTAGAAAATTTTATCAATTTTTCGGAAAATAAAAAGTTTTTTCCTCGATATCGTCGCATACTCGTGTTATTTACGTCACTTTCTGTCAGTAAAAAGCGTGTTCTTCTCGTAGATGTCGAAAGAAAAAAAGTAAGATCCCAACACAACGTTGTGANAGTAATTCATCAAATTTCTCAAGAAACGCTCAACTCAACAATCGATTCTATGTATTTTAACGTAATTCTAAAGAGTGTCTGTTATATCAGAAGCACAAAATTTGTATTCAACTAGGAAAAAGGTAAAATTTTTGGTCAAAATTTTTTTATGTGCTTATTCAAAGAATATATGTGTCTAACGGCGAAAAATGTCTTTAGAAAATTTTATCAATTTTTCGGAAAATAAAAAGTTTTTTCCTCGATTTCGTCGCATACTCGTGTTATTTACGTCACTTTCTGTCAGTAAAAAGCGTGTTCTTCTCGTAGATGTCGAAAGAAAAAAAGTAAGATCCCAACACAACGTTGTGAGAGAGCGTGGCGTGCGTAATTCATCAAATTTCTCAAGAATCGCTCAACTCAACAATCGATTCTATGTATTTTAACGTAATTCTAAAGAGTGTCTGTTATATCAGAAGCACAAAATTTGTATTCAACTAGGAAAAAGGTAAAATTTTTGGTCAAAATTTTTTTATGTGCTTATTCAAAGAATATATGTGTCTAACGGCGAAAAATATCTTTAGAAAATTTTATCAATTTTTCGGAAAATAAAATGTTTTTTCCTCGATTTCGTCGCATACTCGTGTTATTTACGTCACTTTCTGTCAGTAAAAAGCGTGTTCTTCTCGTAGATGTCGAAAGAAAAAAAGTAAGATCCCAACACAACGTTGTGAGAGAGCGTGGCGTGCGTAATTCATCAAATTTCTCAAGAATCGCTCAACTCAACAATCGATTCTATGTATTTTAACGTAATTCTAAAGAGTGTCTGTTATCCCAACACAACGTTGTGAGAGAGCGTGGCTGGCGTAATTCATCAAATTTCTCAAGAGTCGCTCAACTCAACAATCGATTCTATGTATTTTAACGTAATTCTACAGAGTGTCTGTTATATCAGAAGCACAAAATTTGTATTCAACTAGGAAAAAGGTAAAGTTTTTGGTCAAAATTTTTTTATGTGCTTATTCAAAGAATATATGTGTCTAACGGCGAAAAATATCTTTAGAAAATTTTATCCATTTTTTCGGAAAATAAAAAGTTTTTTCCTCGATTTCGTCGCATAGTCGTGTTATTTACGTCACTTTCTGTCAGTAAAAAGCGTGATCTTCTCGTAGATGTCGAAAGAAAAAAAGTAAGATCCCAACACAACGTTGAGAGACAGCGTGGCGTGCGTAATTCATCAAATTTCTCAAGAATCGCTCAACTCAACAATCGATTCTATGTATTTTAACGTAATTCTAAAGAGTGTCTGTTATATCAGAAGCACAAAATTTGTATTCAACTAGGAAAAAGGTAAAATTTTTGGTCAAAATTTTTTTATGTGCTTATTCAAAGAATATATGTGTCTAACGGCGAAAAATGTCTTTAGAAAATTTTATCAATTTTTCGGAAAATAAAAAGTTTTTTCCTCGATTTCGTCGCATACTCGTGTTATTTACGTCACTTTCTGTCAGTAAAAAGCGTGTTCTTTTCGATATGTGTCTAACGGCGAAAAATGTCTTTTGAAAATTTTCTCAATTTTTCCGAAAATAAAAAGTTTTTTCCTTGATTTCGTCGCATACTCGTGTTATATATGTGTCTAACGGCAAAAAATATCTTTAGAAAATTTTATCAATTTTTCGGAAAATAAAAAGTTTTTTCCTCGATTTCGTCGCATACTCGTGTTATTTACGTCACTTTCTGTCAGTAAAAAGCGTGTTCTTCTCGTAGATGTCGAAAGAAAAAAAGTAGAATCCCAACACAACGTTGTGAGAAAGCGTCGCGTGCGTAATTCATCAAATTTCCCAAGAATCGCTCAACTCAACAATCGATTCTATGTATTTTAACGTAATTCTAAAGAGTCTCTGTTATATCAGAAGCACAAAATTTGTATTCAACTAGGAAAAAGGTAAAATTTTTGGTCAAAATTTTTTTATGTGCTTATTCAAAGAATATATGTGTCTAACGGCGAAAAATGTCTTTAGAAAATTTTATCAATTTTTCGGAAAATAAAAAGTTTTTTCCTCGATTTCGTCGCATACTCGTGTTATTTACGTCACTTTCTGTCAGTAAAAAGCGTGTTCTTCTCGTAGATGTCGAAAGAAAAAAAGTAAGATCCCAACACAACGTTGTGAGAGAGCGTGGCGTGCGTAATTCATCAAATTTCTCAAGAATCGCTCAACTCAACAATCGATTCTATGTATTTTAACGTAATTCTAAAGAGTGTCTGTTATATCAGAAGCACAAAATTTGTATTTAACTAGGAAAAAGGTAAAATTTTTTCTCAAAATTGTTTTATGTGCATATTCAAAGAATTTATGTGTCTAACGGCGAAAAATGTCTTTAGAAAATTTTATCAATTTTTCGGAAAATAAAATGTTTTTTCCTCGATTTCGTCGCATACTCGTGTTATTTACGTCACTTTCTGTCAGTAAAAAGCGTGTTCTTCTCGTAGATGTCGAAAGAAAAAAAGTAAGATCCCAACACAACGTTGTGAGAGAGCGTGGCGTGCGTAATTCATCAAATTTCTCAAGAATCGCTCAACTCAACAATCGATTCTATGTATTTTAACGTAATTCTAAAGAGTGTCTGTTATATCAGAAGCACAAAATTTGTATTCAACTAGGAAAAAGGTAAAATTTTTGGTCAAAATTTTTTTATGTGCTTATTCAAAGAATATATGTGTCTAACGGCAAAAAATATCTTTAGAAAATTTTATCAATTTTTCGGAAAATAAAAAGTTTTTTTCTCGATTTCGTCGCATACTCGTGTTATTTACGTCACTTTCTGTCAGTAAAAAAAGTGTTCTTCTCGTAGATGTCGAAAGAAAGAAAGTAAGATCCCAACACAACGTTGTGAGAGAGCGTGGCGTGCGTAATTCATCAAATTTCTCAAGAATAGCTCAACTCAACAATCGATTCTATGTATTTTAACGTAATTCTAAAGAGTGTCTGTTATATCAGAAGCTCAAAAATTGTATTCAACTAGGAAAAAGGTAAAGTTTTTGGTCAAAATTTTTTTATGTGCTTATTCAAAGAATATATGTGTCTAACGGCGAAAAATGTCTTTAGAAAATTTTATCAATTTTTCGGAAAATAAAATTTTTTTTCCTCAATTTCGTCGCATACTCGTGTTATTTACGTCACTTTCTGTCAGTAAAAAGCGTGATCTTCTCGTAGATGTCGAAAGAAAAAAAGTAAGATCCCAACACAACGTTGTGAGAAAGCGTCGCGTGCGTAATTCATCAAATTTCTCAAGAATCGCTCAACTCAACAATCGATTCTATGTATTTTAACGTAATTCTAAAGAGTGTCTGTTATATCAGAAGCACAAAATTTGTATTCAACTAGGAAAAAGGTAAAATTTTTGGTCAAAATTTTTTTATGTGCTTATTCAAAGAATATATGTGTCTAACGGCGAAAAATGTCTTTAGAAAATTTTATCAATTTTTCGGAAAATAAAAAGTTTTTTCCTCGATTTCGTCGCATACTCGTGTTATTTACGTCACTTTCTGTCAGTAAAAAGCGTGTTCTTCTCGTAGATGTCGAAAGAAAAAAAGTAAGATCCCAACACAACGTTGTGAGAGAGCGTGGCGTGCGTAATTCATCAAATTTCTCAAGAATCGCTCAACTCAACAATCGATTCTATGTATTTTAACGTAATTCTAAAGAGTGTCTGTTATATCAGAAGCACAAAATTTGTATTCAACTAGGAAAAAGGTAAAATTTTTGGTCAAAATTTTTTTATGTGCTTATTCAAAGAATATATGTGTCTAACGGCGAAAAATGTCTTTAGAAAATTTTATCAATTTTTCGGAAAATAAAAAGTTTTTTCCTCGATTTCGTCGCATACTCGTGTTATTTACGTCACTTTCTGTCAGTAAAAAGCGTGTTCTTCTCGTAGATGTCGAAAGAAAAAAAGTAAGATCCCAACACAACGTTGTGAGAGAGCGTGGCGTGCGTAATTCATCAAATTTCTCAAGAATCGCTCAACTCAACAATCGATTCTATGTATTTTAACGTAATTCTAAAGAGTGTCTGTTATATCAGAAGCACAAAATTTGTATTCAACTAGGAAAAAGGTAAAATTTTTGGTCAAAATTTTTTTATGTGCTTATTCAAAGAATATATGTGTCTAACGGCGAAAAATGTCTTTAGAAAATTTTATCAATTTTTCGGAAAATAAAAAGTTTTTTCCTCGATTTCGTCGCATACTCGTGTTATTTACGTCACTTTCTGTCAGTAAAAAGCGTGTTCTTCTCGTAGATGTCGAAAGAAAAAAAGTAAGATCCCAACACAACGTTGTGAGAGAGCGTGGCGTGCGTAATTCATCAAATTTCTCAAGAATCGCTCAACTCAACAATCGATTCTATGTATTTTAACGTAATTCTAAAGAGTGTCTGTTATATCAGAAGCACAAAATTTGTATTCAACTAGGAAAAAGGTAAAATTTTTGGTCAAAATTTTTTTATGTGCTTATTCAAAGAATATATGTGTCTAACGGCGAAAAATGTCTTTAGAAAATTTTATCAATTTTTCGGAAAATAAAAAGTTTTTTCCTCGATTTCGTCGCATACTCGTGTTATTTACGTCACTTTCTGTCAGTAAAAAGCGTGTTCTTCTCGTAGATGTCGAAAGAAAAAAAGTAAGATCCCAACACAACGTTGTGAGAGAGCGTCGCGTGCGTAATTCATCAAATTTCTCAAGAATCGCTCAACTCAACAATCGATTCTATGTATTTTAACGTAATTCTAAAGAGTGTCTGTTATATCAGAAGCACAAAATTTGTATTCAACTAGGAAAAAGGTAAAGTTTTTGGTCAAAATTTTTTTATGTGCTTATTCAAAGAATATATGTGTCTAACGGCGAAAAATATCTTTAGAAAATTTTATCAATTTTTCGGAAAATAAAAAGTTTTTTCCTCGATTTCGTCGCATACTCGTGTTATTTACGTCACTTTCTGTCAGTAAAAAGCGTGTTCTTTTCGATATGTGTCAAACGGCGAAAAATTTTTTTAGAAAATTTTCTCAATTTTTCGGAAAATAAAAAGTTTTTTCCTTGATTTCGTCGCATACTCGTGTTATATATGTGTCTAACGGCAAAAAATATCTTTAGAAAATTTTATCAATTTTTCGGAAAATAAAAAGTTTTTTCCTCGATTTCGTCGCATACTCGTGTTATTTACGTCACTTTCTGTCAGTAAAAAGCGTGTTCTTTTCGTAGATGTCGAAAGAAACAAAGTAAGATCCCAACACAACGTTGTGAGAAAGCGTCGCGTAGAGCGATTCTTGAGAAATTTGATGAATTAAGCATTCATCAAATTTCTCAAGAATCGCTTTACTCAACAATCGATTTTATGTATTTTAACGTAATTCTAAAGAGTGTCAGTTATATCAGAAGCACAAAATTTGTATTTAACTAGGAAAAAGGTAAAATTTTTTCTCAAAATTGTTTTATGTGCCTATTCAAAGAATTTATGTGTCTAATGGCGAAAAATGTCTTTAGAAAATTTTATCAATTTTTCGGAAAATAAAATGTTTTTTCCTCGATTTCGTCGCATAATCGTGTTATTTACGTCACTTTCTGTCAGTAAAAAGAGTGTTCTTCTCGTAGATGTCGAAAGAAACAAAGTAAGATCCCAGCATAACGTTGTGAGAGAGCGTCACGTGCGTAATTCATCAAATTTCTCAAGTATCGCTTAACTCAACAATCGATTCTATGTATTTTAACGTAATTCTAAAGAGTGTCTGTTATATCAGAAGCACAAAATTTGTATTCAACTAGGAAAAAGGTAAAGTTTTTGGTCAAAATTTTTTTATGTGCTTATTCAAAGAATATATGTGTCTAACGGCGAAAAATGTCTTTAGAAAATTTTATCAATTTTTCGGAAAATAAAAAGTTTTTTCCTCGATTTCGTCGCATACTCGTGTTATTTACGTCACTTTCTGTCAGTAAAAAGCGTGTTCTTCTCGTAGATGTCGAAAGAAACAAAGTAAGATCCCAACACAACGTTGTGAGAAAGCGTCGCGTAGAGCGATTCTTGAGAAATTTGATGAATTAAGCATTCATCAAATTTCTCAAGAATCGCTTTACTCAACAATCGATTTTATGTATTTTAACGTAATTCTAAAGAGTGTCAGTTATATCAGAAGCACAAAATTTGTATTTAACTAGGAAAAAGGTAAAATTTTTTCTCAAAATTGTTTTATGTGCCTATTCAAAGAATTTATGTGTATAACGGCGAAAAATGTCTTTAGAAAAATTTATCAATTTTTCGGAAAATAAAATGTTTTTTCCTCGATTTCGTCGCCTACTCGTGTTATTTACGTCACTTTCTGTCAGTAAAAAGCGTGTTCTTCTCGTAGATGTCGAAAGAAAAAAAGTAAGATCCCAACACAACGTTGTGAGAGAGCGTCGCGTGCGTAATTCATCAAATTTCTCAAGAATCGCTCAACTCAACAATCGATTCTATGTATTTTAACGTAATTCTAAAGAGTGTCTGTTATATCAGAAGCACAAAATTTGTATTCAACTAGGAAAAAGGTAAAATTTTTGGTCAAAATTTTTTTATGTGCTTATTCAAAGAATATATGTGTCTAACGGCGAAAAATATCTTTAGAAAATTTTATCAATTTTTCGGAAAATAAAAAGTTTTTTCTTCGATTTCGTCGCATACTCGTGTTATTTACGTCACTTTCTGTCAGTAAAAAGCGTGTTCTTCTCGTAGATGTCGAAAGAAAAAAAGTAAGATCCCGACACAACGTTGTGAGAGAGCGTGGCTTGCGTAATTCATCAAATTTCTCAAGAATCGCTTTACTCAACAATCGATTCTATGTATTTTAACGTAATTCTAAAGAGTGTCTGTTATATCAGAAGCACAAAATTTGTATTCAACTAGGAAAAAGGTAAAATTTTTGGTCAAAATTTTTTTATGTGCATATTCAAAGAATATATGTGTTTAACGGCAAAAGATGTCTTTAGAAAATTTTTTCAATTTTTCGGAAATAAAAAGTTTTTTCCTGGATTTCGTCGCATACTCGTGTTATTTACGTCACTTTCTGTCAGTAAAATGCGTGTTCTTCTCGTAGATGTCGAAAGAAAAAAAGTAAGATCCCAACACAACGTTGTGAGAAAGCGTCGCGTAGAGCGATTCTTGAGAAATTTGATGAATTAAGCATTCATCAAATTTCTTAAGAATCGCTTTACTCAACAATCGATTTTATGTATTTTAACGTAATTCTAAAGAGTGTCAGTTATATCAGAAGCACAAAATTTGTATTTAACTAGGAAAAAGGTAAAATTTTTTCTCAAAATTGTTTTATGTGCCTATTCAAAGAATTTATGTGTCTAATGGCGAAAAATGTCTTTAGAAAATTTTATCAATTTTTCGGAAAATAAAAAGTTTTTTCCTCGATTTCGTCGCATACTCGTGTTATTTACGTCACTTTCTGTCAGTAAAAAGCGTGTTCTTCTCGTAGATGTCGAAAGAAAAAAAGTAAGATCCCAACACAACGTTGTGAGAGAGCGTGGCGTGCGTAATTCATCAAATTTCTCAAGAATCGCTCAACTCAACAATCGATTCTATGTATTTTAACGTAATTCTAAAGAGTGTCTGTTATATCAGAAGCACAAAATTTGTATTCAACTAGGAAAAAGGTAAAATTTTTGGTCAAAATTTTTTTATGTGCTTATTCAAAGAATATATGTGTCTAACGGCGAAAAATGTCTTTAGAAAATTTTATCAATTTTTCGGAAAATAAAAAGTTTTTTCCTCGATTTCGTCGCATACTCGTGTTATTTACGTCACTTTCTGTCAGTAAAAAGCGTGTTCTTCTCGTAGATGTCGAAAGAAAAAAAGTAAGATCCCAACACAACGTTGTGAGAGAGCGTGGCGTGCGTAATTCATCAAATTTCTCAAGAATCGCTCAACTCAACAATCGATTCTATGTATTTTAACGTAATTCTAAAGAGTGTCTGTTATATCAGAAGCACAAAATTTGTATTCAACTAGGAAAAAGGTAAAATTTTTGGTCAAAATTTTTTTATGTGCTTATTCAAAGAATATATGTGTCTAACGGCGAAAAATGTCTTTAGAAAATTTTATCAATTTTTCGGAAAATAAAAAGTTTTTTCCTCGATTTCGTCGCATACTCGTGTTATTTACGTCACTTTCTGTCAGTAAAAAGCGTGTTCTTCTCGTAGATGTCGAAAGAAAAAAAGTAAGATCCCAACACAACGTTGTGAGAGAGCGTGGCGTGCGTAATTCATCAAATTTCTCAAGAATCGCTCAACTCAACAATCGATTCTATGTATTTTAACGTAATTCTAAAGAGTGTCTGTTATATCAGAAGCACAAAATTTGTATTCAACTAGGAAAAAGGTAAAATTTTTGGTCAAAATTTTTTTATGTGCTTATTCAAAGAATATATGTGTCTAACGGCGAAAAATGTCTTTAGAAAATGTTATCAATTTTTCGGAAAATAAAAAATTTTTTCCTCGATTTCGTCGCATACTCATGTTATTTACGTCACTTTCTGTCAGTAAAAAGCGTGTTCTTCTCGTAGATGTCGAAAGAAAAAAAGGAAGATCCCAACACAACGTTGTGAGAGAGCGTGGCGTGCGTAATTCATCAAATTTCTCAAGAATCGCTCAACTCAACAATCGATTCTATGTATTTTAACGTAATTCTAAAGAGTGTCTGTTATATCAGAAGCACAAAATTTGTATTCAACTAGGAAAAAGGTAAAATTTTTGGTCAAAATTTTTTTATGTGCTTATTCAAAGAATATATGTGTCTAACGGCGAAAAATGTCTTTAGAAAATTTTATCAATTTTTCGGAAAATAAAAAGTTTTTTCCTCGATTTCGTCGCATACTCGTGTTATTTACGTCACTTTCTGTCAGTAAAAAGCGTGTTCTTCTCGTAGATGTCGAAAGAAAAAAAGTAAGATCCCAACACAACGTTGTGAGAGAGCGTGGCGTGCGTAATTCATCAAATTTCTCAAGAATCGCTCAACTCAACAATCGATTCTATGTATTTTAACGTAATTCTAAAGAGTGTCTGTTATATCAGAAGCACAAAATTTGTATTCAACTAGGAAAAAGGTAAAATTTTTGGTCAAAATTTTTTTATGTGCTTATTCAAAGAATATATGTGTCTAACGGCGAAAAATGTCTTTAGAAAATTTTATCAATTTTTCGGAAAATAAAAAGTTTTTTCCTCGATTTCGTCGCATACTCGTGTTATTTACGTCACTTTCTGTCAGTAAAAAGCGTGTTCTTCTCGTAGATGTCGAAAGAAAAAAAGTAAGATCCCAACACAACGTTGTGAGAGAGCGTGGCGTGCGTAATTCATCAAATTTCTCAAGAATCGCTCAACTCAACAATCGATTCTATGTATTTTAACGTAATTCTAAAGAGTGTCTGTTATATCAGAAGCACAAAATTTGTATTCAACTAGGAAAAAGGTAAAATTTTTGGTCAAAATTTTTTTATGTGCTTATTCAAAGAATATATGTGTCTAACGGCGAAAAATGTCTTTAGAAAATTTTATCAATTTTTCGGAAAATAAAAAGTTTTTTCCTCGATTTCGTCGCATACTCGTGTTATTTACGTCACTTTCTGTCAGTAAAAAGCGTGTTCTTCTCGTAGATGTCGAAAGAAAAAAAGTAAGATCCCAACACAACGTTGTGAGAGAGCGTGGCGTGCGTAATTCATCAAATTTCTCAAGAATCGCTCAACTCAACAATCGATTCTATGTATTTTAACGTAATTCTAAAGAGTGTCTGTTATATCAGAAGCACAAAATTTGTATTCAACTAGGAAAAAGGTAAAATTTTTGGTCAAAATTTTTTTATGTGCTTATTCAAAGAATATGTGTCTAACGGCGAAAAATGTCTTTAAAAAATTTTATCAATTTTTCGAAAATAAAAAGTTTTTTCCTCGATTTCGTCGCATACTCGTGTTATTTACGTAACTTTCTGTCAGTAAAAAGCGTGTTCTTCTCGTAGATGTCGAAAGAAAAAAAGTAAGATCCCAACACAACGTTGTGAGAGAGCGTGGCGTGCGTAATTCATCAAATTTCTCAAGAATCGCTCAACTCAACAATCGATTCTATGTATTTTAACGTAATTCTAAAGAGTGTCTGTTATATCAGAAGCACAAAATTTTTATTCAACTAGGAAGAAGGTAAAATTTTTGGTCAAAATTTTTTTATGTGCTTATTCTAAGAATATATGTGTCTAACGGTGAAAAATGTCTTTAGAAAATTTTATCAATTTTTCGGAAAATAAGTTTTTTCCTCGATTTCGTCGAATACTCGTGTTATTTACGTCACTTTCTGTCAGTAAAAAGCGTGTTCTTCTCGTAGATGTCGAAAGGAAAAAAGTAAGATCCCAACACAACGTTGAGAGAGAGCGTGGCGTGCGTAATTCATCAAATTTCTCAAGAATCGCTCAACTCAACAATCGATTCTATGTATTTTAACGTAATTCTAAAGAGTGTCTGTTATATCAGAAGCACAAAATTTGTATTCAACTAGAAAGAAGGTAAAATTTTTGGTCAAAATTTTTTTATGTGCTTATTCAAAGAATATGTGTCTAACGGCGAAAAATGTCTTTAGAAAATTTTATCAAATTTTCGGGAAATAAAAAGTTTTTTCCTCGATTTCGTCACATACTCGTGTTATTTACGTCACTTTCTGTCAGTTAAAAGCGTGTTCTTTTCATAGATGTCGAAAGAAGAAAAGTAAGATCCCAACACAACGTTGTGAGAAAGCGTCGCGTGCGTAATTCATCAAATTTCTCAAGAATCGCTCAACTCAACAATCGATTCTATGTATTTTAACGTAATTCTAAAGAGTGTTTGTTATGTCAGAAGCACAAAATTTGTATTCAACTAGAAATAACGTAAAATTTTTGGTCAAAATTTTTTTATGTGCTTATTCAAAGAATATATGTGTCTAACGGCGAAAAATGTCTTTAGAAAATTTTATCAATTTTTCGGAAAATAAAAAGTTTTTTCCTCGATTTCGTCGCATACTCGTGTTATTTACGTCACTTTCTGTCAGTAAAAAGCGTGTTCTTCTCGTAGATGTCGAAAGAAAAAAAGTAAGATCCCAACACAACGTTGTGAGAGAGCGTGGCGTGCGTAATTCATCAAATTTCTCAAGAATCGCTCAACTCAACAATCGATTCTATGTATTTTAACGTAATTCTAAAGAGTGTCTGTTATATCAGAAGCACAAAATTTGTATTCAACTAGGAAAAAGGTAAAATTTTTGGTCAAAATTTTTTTATGTGCTTATTCAAAGAATATATGTGTTTAACGGCGAAAAATGTCTTTAGAAAATTTTATCAATTTTTCGGGAAATTAAAAGTTTTTTCCTCGATTTCGTCGCATACTCGTGTTATTTACGTCACTATTTGTCAGTAAAAAGCGTGTTCTTCTCGTAGATGTCGAAAGAAAAAAAGTAAGATCCCAACACAATGTTGTGAGAGAGCGTCCCGTGCGTAATTCATCAAATTTCTCAAGAATCGCTCAACTCAACAATCGATTCTATGTATTTTAACGTAATTCTAAAGAGTGTCTGTTATATCAGAAGCACAAAATTTGTATTCAACTAGGAAAAAGGTAAAATTTTTGGTCAAAATTTTTTTATGTGCTTATTCAAAGAATATATGTGTCTAGCGGCAAAAAATATCTTTAGAAAATTTTATTAATTTTTCGGAAAATAAAAAGTTTTTTCCTCGATTTCGTCGCATACTCGTGTTATTTACGTCACTTTCTGTCAGTAAAAAGCGTGTTCTTCTCGTAGATGTCGAAAGAAAAAAAGTAAGATCCCAACACAACGTTGTGAGAGAGCGTGGCGTGCGTAATTCATCAAATTTCTCAAGAATCGCTCAACTCAACAATCGATTCTATGTATTTTAACGTAATTCTAAAGAGTGTCTGTTATATCAGAATCACAAAATTTGTATTCAACTAGAAAAAAGGTAAAATTTTTGGTCAAAATTTTTTCTTGTGCTTATTCAAAGAATATATGTGTCTATCCACGAAAAATGTCTTTAAAAATTTTTATCAATTTTTCGGGAAGTAAAATGTTTTTTGCTCGATTTCGTCGCATACTCGTGTTATTTATGTCTTTTTCTGTCAGTAATAAGCGTGTTCTTCTCGTAGATGTCGAAAGAAAAAAAGTAGGATCCCAACACAACGTAGTGAGAGAGCGTGGCTTGCGTAATTCATCAAATTTCTCAAGAATCGCTCAACTCAACAATCGATTCTATGTATTTTAACGTTATTCTAAAGAGTGTCTGTTATATCAGAAGCACAAAATTTGTATTCAACTAGGAAAAAGGTAAAATTATTGGTCAAAATTTTTTATGTGCTTATTCAAAGAATATATGAGTCTAACGGCGAAAAATGTCTTTATAAAATTTCATCAATTTTTCGGAAAATAAAAAGTTTTTTGCTCGATTTCGTCGCATACTCGTGTTATTTACGTCACTTTCTGTCAGTAAAAAGCGTGTTCTTCTCGTAGATGTCGAAAGAAAAAAAGTAAGATCCCAACACAACGTTGTGAGAGAGCGTGGCTTGTGTAATTCATCAAATTTCTCAAGAATCGCTCAACTCAACAATCGATTCTATGTATTTTAACGTAATTCTAAAGAGTGTCTGTTATATCAGAAGCACAAAATTTGTATTCAAGTAGGAAAAAAGTAAAATTTTTGGCCAAAATTTTTTTATGTGCTTATTCAAAGAATATATGTGTTTAACGACGAAAAATGTCTTTAGAAAATTTTATCAATTTTTCGGGAAATAAAAAGTTTTTTCCTTGATTTCGTCGCATACTCGTGTTATTTACGTCACTTTCTGTCAGTAAAAAGCGTGTTCTTCTCGTAGATGTCGAAAGAAAAAAAGTAAGATCCCAACACAACGTTGTGAGAGAGCGTGGCGTGCGTAATTCATCAAATTTCTCAAGAATCGCTCAACTCAACAATCGATTCTATGTATTTTAACGTAATTCTAAAGAGTGTCTGTTATATCAGAAGCAAAAAATTTGTATTTAACTAGGAAAAAGGTAAAAATTTTTCTCAAAATTGTTTTATGTTCTTATTCAAAGAATTTCTGTGTCGAACGGCGAAAAATGTCTTTAGAAAATTTTCTCAATTTTTCGGAAAATAAAAAGTTTTTTCCTCGATTTCGTCGCATACTCGTGTTATTTACGTCACTTTCTGTCAGTAAAAAGCGTGTTCTTCTCGTAGATGTCGAAAGAAAAAAAGTAAGATCCCAACACAACGTTGTGAGAGAGCGTGGCGTGCGTAATTCATCAAATTTCTCAAGAAACGCTCAATTCAACAATCGATTCTATGTATTTTAACGTAATTCTAAAGAGTGTCTGTTATATCAGAAGCACAAAATTTGTATTCAACTAGGAAAAAGGTAAAATTTTTGGTCAAAATTTTTTTATGTGCTTATTCAAAGAATATATGTCTCTAACGGCGAAAAATGTCTTTAAAAAATTTTATCAATTTTTCGGGAAATAAAAAGTTTTTTCCTCGATTTCGTCGCCTACTCGTGTTATTTACGTAACTTTCGGTCAGAAAAAAGCGTGTTCTTTTCGTAGATGTCGAAAGAAGAAAAGTAAGATCCCAACACAACGTTGTGAGAAAGCGTCGCGTGCGTATTTCATGAAATTTCTCAAGAATCGCTCAACTCAACAATCGATTCTATGTATTTTAACGTAATTCTAAAGAGTGTCTGTTATATCAGAAGCACAAAATTTGTATTCAACTAGAAAAAAGGTAAAATTTTTGGTCAAAATTTTTTTATGTGCTTGTTCAAAAAATATGTGTCTAACGGCGAAAAATGTCTATAGAAAATTTTATCAATTTTTCGGAAAATAAAAAAAAGTTTCCTCGATTTCGTCGCATACTCGTGTTATTTACGTCACTTTCTGTCAGTAAAAAGCGTGTTCTTCTCGTAGATGTCGAAAGAAAAAAAGTAAGATCCCAACACAACGTTGTGAGAGAGCGTGGCGTGCGTAATTCATCAAATTTCTCAAGAATCGCTCAACTCAACAATCGATTCTATGTATTTTAACGTAATTCTAAAGAGTGTCTGTTATATCAGAAGCACAAAATTTGTATTCAACTAGAAAAAAGGTAAAATTTTTGGTCAAAATTTTTTTATGTGCTTATTCAAAGAATATATGTGTCTAACGGCGAAAAATGTCTATAGAAAATTTTATCAATTTTTGGGAAAATAAAAAAAAATTTCCTCGATTTCGTCGCATACTCGTGTTATTTACGTCACTTTCTGTCAGTAAAAAGCGTTTTCTTCTCGTAGATGTCGTAAGAAACAAAGTAAGATCCCAACACAACGTTGTGAGAGAGCGTGGCTGGCCTAATTCATCAAATTTCTCAAGAATCGCTCTACTCAACAATCGATTCTATGTATTTTAACGTAATTCTAAAGAGTGTCTGTTATA
>NNCF01129433.1:1701-14323 GCA_002313205.1 Laupala kohalensis
CTTGTATGTTGAAAAATAATTCAATCACAGATTTGAACTTAGTCTCGCAGAGTTGGGTTCCTGTTTTGAGGTTATCGGCGGGCGATGTGTTCTCAAGCAGTAGCCGTATTGCTCTGAACTCCTCGCTGTCTGTCGCTATAAGCTAAACTTTAACAAGCGACGAGCGTGACGATGTAACACTAGAGCGAGGCTCGTCTACTGAGATTCTCTCGAAGATTCTTAATAATTTCTAAGTATTTTAGGAGATAAACGAGAGGCGTTCTCGTTGCACGCGGCCCGCGTGTGTATCAAGGAGTCTTCCACTATTTACAATTGTAGAGAGTCCCTGGCGTCTTATGATGATGATGTCTTGAATGTTTGACGATCGTCATAGCGACTAGTATAAACAACATTACGCATCGTCGTATATTTCGGCTTCATGTAACTCTTGTGTTATTTACATGACGGAGTTGGTCATACGCATTAAGGTATGTGTTTCTCTGTATATGTAGGATTGTGCTCCTACATGTTTGTTTACTGTTTTTGACAATAAATTTATTATTATTATTATTACTTTCTCACCAATGTTTGTGATATTATTTTATCCCTTATCTGGGTTGTTACACAACAAAACTTTTATCTCTCTCTCCCTGTCTCATCACCTCCTGCAGCAAGTAGGACTACTTCACGTCCTCTCTTAGTACATCTTAACCAACCACACCATGGAGCACATGCGTTATTTGTATAATGTATAATATTATTTCCACATTTATTTATAACAATCCCTAATGAAGGATATAATAATACCCAAAACTTTGGTTAAATTTTTCTTTCCCTTTATCACCAGTTCTCTGGTAAGTCAAATTAAGGTCAAACTGTCTCACAATTGGTCTTGAAGGTGCCAAATGTATTCAGCCTCTCAATTACTGAGACTCAACAGTACGAGGAGATGTGGCCAGCGACTCTCTTCGGCCGTTTTGACCCCAGTATAGATTCGGAACCCATTTTACAACATTCTGAGTAGGCCTCCAAATCAGGATGTTGATATATCATGAAAAATCGTTTATGGTCTACAAAAAATAATGTTCGTTAAGAATTGTAGATGGGTTACGTATACTTCATTGTGTCGCATAATATTGTGTATATTATTTTTTGGTGCTCTGATGTCCTGTTTACATTGTTAGTGATAAATACGAAATAAAATAAAATGACAACTAACAGAGGGGAAATATATTATCTGCCATACTATTCAATGTACATTACATTGAATTTTTATATATATAACAACATGAGTTTAGCTAGAACATTTGAATTTGAACTGCTTGAACATTTACATTTGTTTCTTCCAGAAAGTCGATGTTGCGACAACCTCGAATGGATATTGCAGTAAAAACTCGTTACCTTTCCCCAAGCTGCACGTCTTTCCAGGAATCTCATCGCGATCTTTCTGAAATCTCACGAGAGGAACGACCTTTCCGTTGGTCTGCCTCTCCTTGAGTTTCGGAGTCACCCTAACAAGCAGACTTGTAGAGTAAACAAGCGACGGCCAGCAGAGATGATGTAAGTAGGGGCCTGGCAACGGAGGAAGGCCGTTTATTTGCAGAGAGTTAGGACCACCCCTGCTTTACGTTCGAGCGTGCCCCTGAAAGCGAATACGACATTGCGTAAGCATCCCTTGTGCGTGCTTGAAAGCTCTGGTATGGAGTAGGACTTCCTATTACGCAGGATCAGAGCTAGTAGTCTCCTCCGCTGACGAATTTCATGGAGTTCCTCGTGGAACGAAGATCACTCTACCACTCACCTTTGAGCTTCGATTACGTGCAGACTCATTGACTAACGGGAATATTATTTTTGGCTTACGGGAGAATGGCAAATTTGAGCATCACATTCCGTATACAAATATGTTGTAGTCTCTAGGAATAATCTCACTCGGAAAGATTTATTTAGTAAATTATGATAAAAGTGATTCGAAAATAGAAACAATATTTGTAAAGAAACGATACAAAATCGCGTTTCGAAAAAAATGACCCACGTAGAAGGAATATTCTTAATTTAATAAATATACTATGATACAATAACTAAAATGTTACAAAAATAACAATAATAATTAACGTCATAAAACGTTTCCTCTTGTTATTTATTAAACTTGTATGTTACATGATGAAATATATTTATTGAGAAATATTTGCAAGGATGTATTTTCCCATGGTTAATATACTATTGAACAGCCCTGTCCAACATATGTGCAAGAGCGCATGTGACCAATAGATGTTGGAGCGCGTGCCATGTGATGTAAAAACGATGGTCATTATCATTATTAATAATAATCATAATAATATTTATGATTAGTAAAGAATAATAATACGCCGCTCAAGAGTTCGAAAATGAAACAACTTAGGGTATTATTCACACCGCTCTTTTCTTGATGGTCACTGAGCAACGTGAAAGTCTATCTGCCACCTTTTGAAATATTTTGAAGTTATAATGAAAAAAGTTTCTAAATTTTGAAATAAATCAAAGGAAAATGTCCGATTTAAAAATAATAATTTGAATTTGAGAGAGTACAAAAATAATTGAAAACTTATTTCGGAATATAAAAAAATTAAAATGGCATCGGATGCATAGTTCTAGATTTTTAAAATACCAAAGTCTTTAAATTCAAGTTTGGATCACATTTGTAGGGTATCGCCCGAGCTTAGGGATAGGAAGGGCGAGACGTACAAATAACGTATAGAGACCGATATTAGATTCGAGTCCACGGTGTTTGTGTTTAATGAAATGAATAAAAGTATTTCCAATTACAGTATGTACCCTTCAGACCACATGAGGAACGTGACACTTCATATCATCTCCGATAGCGGAGCTATCCAACAGCGTGGTAACTATCCAGNATGACACCTCATATCATCTCCGATAGCGGAGGTATCCAACAGCGTGGTAACTATCCAGAGTGGTGAATCCTACGGATAAATTACCCGTGTAGTGCTATCCGTCTGATGAGAACGCTGGTGAAAGATGACATTAGCAAGACTCATTTATTTACCTGAATGATATGGCACATACTTCTTTCCCCAATTTCTTCTAGTTGTAGGGACGTTTCTCTTGGTTTCATATTTATCATTAAAAAGGTAAATAGCACATCAGAACAGTTATGAATAGTATTCGATAATATACGTTCGAACATTACGTTACTAATGTACAATTTCCCACGAATTTTGTACAATACTTACCAAAGGTGTCAGTGAATTCGTCAGGAATCAAGAAATAAATGTACATAATTTTAAAATAAATGAGTGAAGTACCGTCTTTCCTTTAATTAATTTTTAAATGTTGTAATCTCGTAAAGGAGAAGGTCTAACATGAAATAATAGAAATTTTATACTCATTTTAAATGATCTAAAGTATGCAATAATTAATTCATAATAAAGGAATCATATTATTGTTTTGAAAATGTTGTAACAAAAGAAACCCACTGGTCGCAGTTTGGAGGTATCAGAGAAAGCTTTACCTGTATTAGTTCTATAAAGCTCATTGCAATTTATCAGCAGCTCTTAAGAGCACAGGACACCACCACCTGTCACAAATGCCTAGTATTATTCTTACGCTTACTCTTTTATGATCATTACGACTCTCATGCTTTTTAACTCATCGATATTTTTTTTTTCCCTCTGAAACTGCGAAGATGTCCAATCCGAATTTGAGGAGTGTATCCTAACGCAACGGTTAGCTTGATATGAAACCTGGGATTTGAGACTGATTAAAAGAAGAGATTTGGGATAGATTACAACTCTTTACTTACATTGGATGAAACATAAATAACACTGGTAAAATGCTCGACTAAAATTCATATAACTACTTATTTTTTCTTTAACCTTTTCCCAAATTTTCCCCAATAGTTAGGAAATAAAATATCGAGCATTTTATGGTATTCATGCAACGTTGCAAGTAACCGTGTGGAACAGAGAATATGTAATACAATTTTTTTGTTCGTATTTAATTAATGTATTATTATTTTTAAATTTCATGTAGTTCAGAGAAAATAAAACAAAGAATTTGTGTAATTTTCCCTTAATGTTATATACATAAGTCGTGTGAACGAAAATCTCACCGTAATGGATGTTGAAGATAAAAAACGTAGATAATTTTCCCTGAGGTAGAAATCAGTTAGATTTGATAAAATTGGAGTAAAGTATTAAACATCTGTGACAATCTATTCTTAGAATAAATTTATTACCTATGCAAATACCTATACAAGTCCCTAAAGCCCCAAGGGAAAAAAAATCATACAAGTGATTTGTATTTACCACAGTTCATTGAGAAACAAACATACGAATTTCAAATATACTCAGTGGACGCAAATCGTGTTACATAATTCAGAAAATCTCAAATAAATAATTCAAGTTACCTCTTGTTCGTTAAAACCATTTTTCACAAGTAATTCATTGAACAAAGAAAAATTAAATATATGTGGAAACTCAGTTGGACAGTCCAAGCTTTGTTTATATGTATTCAGCTTTTTCAAATGCAAAAATAACCGTGAAAATTTACTTTCTTCGACAGAATACATTATCTCGTATCATCCCACCAATGGTCTGACAAAGCAAACAATAACGAACTCTCCCTTCGTGCAATGAATTTTGACAGTGCACTGATTCACGTAGACCGCCACCCGCCGCGCCACCATCCGCTCCTCCGAGTGTCCATCACGAATCTAATTGCTGAACAAACGATCGAAATCGGCTCATTTGCAGTGCAGCTAGGAGAAGGGTGACGGTGGCGACGGGAACAACGCATCATAAAACAATCGATTTATCGCTCCCGAACGAGAAGCTTTATATCGATATCTGCGGGGAAATCGCGTCATCGCGACGGTAGTTTGTCGCTTTGATATAATTCAAGAAGCGTAATGGGAGAAGGGAGGTGTAAAATACGCGCCGAACCCGAGTTCCGAGCTGTGAAACGTGGGAACAACAAAAAGGCGTCCGAGGTGTGAGCGATGAGGGTAGGGATTTAGCGGCGGAGCAAAGAGAAGGGAATGCGTATCCGCGTGCGAAATCATAATTCGAATCGTATGAGCTCTCAATGTATCACCACGTTTCTAGGGGTAGTATTTCAGATATTGCATAAAAGCGACGTATCATTGTGAGGGCGTATATGCAGCGGTTCATCGGGTTCAATTGTACATGTTATGGAAGAACAATTGCGTATGTGTTAGAAACATATTCGCTCTTTATATGATCTAAGATTTCATTGTTGAAAAAAATAATCATAAGAATTTGAGTGTTTTTAAGAGTTAATTTCATTTTTCGTTAATCCCCTCCCCCCAAAAAAATGAATTTATTCCTTTTCAAAAATATTCTAATAATAACCTTACAAGATATTGATTGGAATATACGTTAGCCGCAATCGTCAGTATACGCGACTTACTAAAGTAAAAAAGAAACATGTATTTTATCAAAACAATATCAGAGTCGAGCGCACTCCTTTCGATAAGAAAGAAAATGTTTATTGCATTGTTTGCTTAATTTAATATGGTTCACTCATGCAAGCATAAATAATTTTTTTTTCTACATAGAATAGGAAGAATACATTTTTGAAATGGTTTGATAATGGTTGGAAAGACAAAGTTAAGTTTCAATATTTATTATCACTTATTTTCGTGAAACATGGTTAAACTTAATTTCCTTCATATTAATATTTTGTTTCACTCACTCTGATTTTTTTTTTTCAAATAATTTTCGTATTGATGATCGATTTTCGAAGAGATTGTAAAGCAACACTAGACAATTCATTTTTTCTTCCGTACGGTGCACAGGCCTATTTCGTTTAAGTGTGGAAGAGCATGTTAAAATTTGTAGAATTTAACTGGATCTCTAACTTGCGCGATAGAAAAACTTAAAATAAATGACTTTGGTCTTAAAACGCGTTAATTTTGTAAATATGTGAATTTTAAAAAATAGCACATGGAATTAAGTGTCATTTCAACACACAACATTTTGAATGTTAATTTAAGAGTTTTTAGAAGAATGTACATGAATAAATGAATAAACACAAAAATTAACAAATCAATTAAATTGAGAACAAAATAAACGACAGGAAATAAAATATACATAAAAATAATTATATAGAATGATACTTTGTCTCTATTATTTTTCTATAGAACTGTTTTTTATGTATATGTAGATTCCTTGTTGTTTATTTTATGACGTCAAGAGTATTTGTGTTTTTAATTTTTATGTATATTCACGCAAGGACGACTGAAAACACCGCGAGTAAAAATAAAAATAATACTATACTAAAAAGTCTTAAGTGTTAGAATACTAGTTTTCATTCTGAAAACAAGTTTTAAAAAATACCGAATCTGAAATATTCAGAAGACTAAAACAATAATTCACCATTTGATCTGACATAATATGACGATTTCTGTGGCTATCGGAGAACTCTCGTGACGAGAGTTTATTGACCTGGTGAGCCGCGCTTGGGGCGTAGCCAGCGGCATAGAAGGCAACCTGAGAGCTTGGACGAAGGCGTAGGAGAAGTAGCAGTGTCTCCAGGGCGTTGGGACTAAGGAGCTTATCCTAGAGGCCTTGGGGACCCTCTTGGTCGCACGAGCTCTGGTTGCCTGCCTCGCTCTAGTTTCCACCCACGCGCCTCGACGCGTCGTAGAAGCTCGAAGTCTTTTGATGCGAACGTCTATTGCTCTCAGCAGGTAAAACAAATAATCGCACCTTCTTGTTGAAGAATTAGCCGACCTTGCTAGGCTTCGCACGGGAGTTCTTTGTCGTTTTGATAGTACTTACCTTTCGTTATAATTTAATGTCAACACAAGAAGCGCGATTGCATACTCAATTGATATAATGATATCTTAATTATTTCGTGATATAATGCGAAAATAATAGATCATGCCGTTAGCACGACGACAAAACCATGAAAACATAATCAGAATAACGAAAATTAAAAAACGTACTTGCATTATTTCACCCTTTTAAAGTAGGACTTCCAAAAATGTTTGTCTTAGTGGAAGTAAACAATCTGCCCAAGTTTCTACGAGCTGTAATTTTTCCTTTGTTGATATGTGAGTCAGCTTATCAGCAAATCAATCAGTCACCCTATCACCCACTCAGGGCAAAGCCTTTTATATAAAGATCATTCATCTGCGCTCAAGTATTTTTGTTAGTTTACGAAAGAAATAATCATTATCGGTAGGGAGACTAAAGCTGTTTATAAATATCTCATTTTGTTTCTAAAATACAATAAAATTTACCATTTAATCAATACAGTAATAGTCAATAAGTATACAGTTTTATTATTTAAGATGTGTATTGATAGCAATGAAACTAATATTACAAAAAAATTGCTATGATAATGTATCTGCAAGATTATATTTAAAAACATAAAGAGAACAGTAGCATGAATGACTGATTATTCGGTGCAAAGAGATCCAATCCAGACCATTTAAGAATCTAATCTTATGTGTATTTAATTGCTTTCATTTCCAAGTATTTTAGAGAAAGCATACTCAAACGTTTTTGATCAATTATAATGAATGACTAGACTAGTTTTCTCGTGTTCGGTGCTAAGAGGCTAACTCATGATTAAAGGCGTCTGTTTTGCTAATTTAACTCTTAAAGACAACCGTCTCGTAGCTCAAATCAATTCACTTGTTCTGCATTAAATCAAGCTACTATATTTAGGTACCTAGATAAGTATGTATTCTATATTTTGCTCCCCAGATATATTATTTCCATAAATTTATTTGACTCAGCCGCTGATATTTTTTGTTCTGTTAGAGGTTTCTAATTACCATACAGATATTTCTTCTCTCGCTTAGCGCGCTTGCCCTAACCGTTGGTTTTCCATTCTTTCCAACGGTGCTCAATGAAGTATATATAAGTCACTTAAGTATATATAACAATACCTTTTACTCCTTGTATCTTTTGCATACATGTGACCCATTTGTTTAGTCCTTGAATACAGTTAGTCGTGAGCATTACCCTTCAAGAAATAAAATATCAATATTTAATAAAATAATATTTAGTATTTATCAAGAATTTGTATCGATGTATTCTTTCATTTCATGTCGGTTTTTAGTGTTTAGTTACCAATTAACAGAGAATTAATGTAAAACATGTCTCGAAATTTAACATCGATATTTTTTGAAATGACATACGTTCCAGCCTCGACAAATTAAGTTGCGTACGATAAATGCAATAAAGTGAAAAGGATGTTTTTATAATTGGTAATAATTAAATCAATATTACCTGGTGCAGAGGTAAAACACAAGTAGTAGGCATACTTTATTTCAATAACATATACATCGGTAACCTTGGTATGCATATACCAACAATTAAGAGAAAAATAGTTTAGAATGGATTCGATAACTAGTGAGAAACAGATTCTATAAATACATATTTTAATTTGAAAATTATTCATGATAGTAAATACATACAATAAATCAGGCAATTTTCTGTATAATTATATTGGTATGAATTATACGGTGCAGCAAAACATGTTTTCTGCTTTTCGATTAAGTGTCACAGGATACACTTCGCGTTCGATGGTCTACACGGTGAATCATTTTAAGTTCGTGTCCTGCGTGGGCGGCAAACGCGTGTGACAGCACGCGACAACTTAAAGCGACCAGATTCAAACACATTTGTAGTTACGAGACTGTCCTGCGTGAGCGACAGCGTCACAGTAGCGCTACAAGGGCGACATCCAAAGACGCTTGAACTTCAAATTTGCTTGAATTCTTTCGCGCATCAGACACTACATTTCACTCGACCTACTTGATCATACTAGAGATTATCGTATATAAAGAACACAATGTAGCAGTATCAAGTAGGTTTTGACGTTTCGTCATTATCTCGTCTGAGACTATTGTGTTTTATAGGGTAGCTCATGTAGTATCGAAGTGATTGAGGTTTTGTGCACGTTCAAAACATAACAAACGCAATTGTTTTGGTGTTGCAAATTAACGCTATTTATAGCAATGCAATGTTAATGCCATTTACAAGGAAATAAAAGTACAAATTGACATTCTGGTACATTCAATAATTTTTCGGGAAGTAAACACAGTTGTGAGTACAAATGATAAAATTCAATTTAAGATGTTATTTTCTGATAAGTTTATTGTGTGTTATCACGGAGGCTACACTTCTGTCGCCTGAAGTTGTCACTTGCGTTTGTCGCCCACGTAGGACACTCAATCCTGACCAAGGAGACTATATACAGGAGTGGAAACTTCTTCAATTGGGGATAGGATTCGATATGTACGAAAAACGTCGTCAGTTGGGAAGTACGAACCCGTCATCAGCGCCGTCAGACGGTGACATTGGAACAAATTCAACTGGTTTAAAAGATCCGATTCTCTCAATTACAACTCACGTATTGTAACCAAGGAGACTACTTGTTTGTATCTGTTTACATTTTCATTACAGAGAAGTTTAAGCACTTCGTGAAAAAACAGTTATACGTTTGACTATTTTACATGTGAAGGATTGAGGGGATCGGATCTTTTAAACCAGTTGGATTAGTTTCTTGATTTTTTTATGAAACATGACTGAAAATTTCCGCAAGTAGAACAAAAATAGTGTGTGACCTACAAGAGATGTATATCAAATAAATCAAAGACAATGTCATTTCCATACATTCAAATAACTTATTTCAACTCAAACTATATTTTCATGTCTTTAAACTAAGTTTTGGATAATATAATTTAGATTAAGATGCTACATACGGGAATCAGTTTTATATCGTCTCATTGTTTTCTAGTCAATAAATCACATGCAATTTCGTGAAAGGCTCGATATTAATGAGTGTATCCCTCGAGAACTAAGACAGGAAAAATACTGGAGTGTTTCACCTATAACACCCGTCAGTGTCCACCTCGAAATCAAACTACACATGCTTTAAGTCTCCAACTGCAAAGGTTGTAAACCAGTGTTTCCTACTCCTCCTGTCCCTCCGTCTCAAAACTTCTTCTGTGAAAACGCACCGATGAGTCGTCAGAGGAAAACACAAATCCAGCTTGTGTTTCTCTTGTTTCAAGACCAGATAGTCAGATCTTCCGCCTTCCACACGTAGAGCAGAACAGCTTCACACACATACCTCGCTTACCAAAAGTTTTTGAGAAACATAAATGTCTAGAGAGAAGTTAAATTTATATGGAGCGATCTCTATCAAAGAATACTTCATAAACTTGAAGATTCATTTTTAAAGAGCAAAGTGAACAGTTTGGCAAAGGAAAATATTTCACATATATAAAGGAATTATTCAATGATTGGGATGAGATTTTTGGCTGTAGGTCGAAACAAACATTTCAAAGTGACTTGCCACCGTTTTCGGCAACTGACAATCGTAATGCGTGTGAGCAATACGATGGATGGCTCATGCTAAGGACGAAAATGCAATACAAGTCAGAAAAAATAACAAGTCCTGAACAACGCCAAAAGTAAAAACCATCCTACATTTTGGCAACTTAATTTGAAATTTTTGTTAAGTACTCGAATCACCTGTCATTGAGGTTGAAAAATCAACTGCAAGAAGCTTATCAAATCTTATTCTTGTGTATTTAATCATTTGGTCACTATTAACCAGTGGATCCTCTATCACTCTAGTTTGTTTTCTGAACTCAAGCGTCAAAGATGGCTTTCTGAAGTGAGTACTTGTTTAACCAAGACGAGCTAAGCATGCGCTTGCAGGCAGACAATAAATAGTGACATCACTAGTTGCTCCTATGTAACAGGTTTCGTATACGCGTACTGCAATGCCTTTCAACTCTATTGTGCCACTGAAAGTTGACGGGAAAGTTTTGGTGCTCAGACACTGTCCGCTGCCAGTGGACCAAAATATGGAAGTCGCGCTTCAATTGTTAACCACCATCCACAAGACAAGACTTACAACCACCTTTAATACATTTCCTATTGTATTTCATATCGTTATTATAAATTTCATAATAACATTTTATAAATATTAAACGAAATATATTTAATTTTTCAAATAGATTTAGTCAATTTGCTCACTTATTTGACTATACAAACCGAAACATAGACTTGAATTGTTTGAATTGATTCACGTCTGCAATCACAGATTCAAACGTAACTGAGATGTACATATGCTACAACAATGGAAATTACTACGTTTGTGTTAATCTATACGATGATATCAACTATTCCAAGTACAATGTAGATGTAGAATGTTTACTATTGGCTAAAAATCATTATTGTGTATTGTCGAGATCGAAAATATGACGCTAGTGAAGCGTGGTGCGTTTAATATGAGAAGAGAAAACATTTTGTTCTTGAAGTTTTAGAACGCTTGCTCCGCTCCATTCAGTCTGATTCGTAAATGATGTGTACATAACGTTGTGAAATTCTTTTCTGACCGCGAAATTTGGGTGAAAAATGAAAAAAATACTTATTAAAACTGAATGAGATGAAGGTCATTAACTCATAATCATATTTTAGGCATAGTTTTTTCTGGTAATTCACACTAAGTAACTCGTAATTCCTGATTGTCATTCTTAATTATCAACTCTTTCTATGGCTATATAATTACAGCAATTTTATTTTACTAATAGTAAAAAAGGACAGTTCTATTTAAAGTAGTTTTGAAATTCAGAATATAGAAAATTGAATACAAATAATGTAGTACTTTGACCAGTTATTACATTAGATTTCAATTCGACGTTTTTCCAAAAAAGTCTAATAAAATAGATACAAACATTGTTTAACATTATTATGCAAAACGTAGTCCATATTGTTATTATTCTTTACAAGCAAAATTCCTACTCAATTCCAATCACCTATTAAATACTTGAGTCTTCCATAAGATCCTCCTTCATAAAAAGAAAAAAATAATATGAAAAACGACATGAGCAGCAATACAGTTGTTCTTGTTGGTGTCCCTGCACGAATGAACCCTCCAGAAGATTTCTATGCTGTTTTTTTTGTTATTTCGGTTCTCTAGACTTTTGTCTAGAGGCGCGTTTATTGAAACAAGAAAACGTGAAATTAGTGTTATTTCAATTCTTATGATTTTTTAAGACTATACTCAGAATAATCTATAGAACGATAATAAATTGTATATGTAAAATAATTTTTTTTTGCGTTAAATTACAAACATATTGACATTATATTAGTATTGTAACTCGTAGCTATCTTTTTATCTTATCTAGGAATTTCTTATCTAGTAATGGTATTAATCGTCCTAGAGTGCCAAAGAGAACTATATCATTCGGGAATCATTTTATGTAATTCCCTCCCCAAAAATATAAAAGATCCATATATCATGCCATTGCCATAGTACTTTTAAAAAATCTTATAACAATTTAAAAAACTATTTTTATGACTGTTTTGTTGCATGATTTATATTAGTTTTGTTTTTTGTGTGCTCTACTTTCACACGGTTCTGTTTCCCCATCCTGGCCCGGGTTTTGCTCCGGTTTTGCTTCTGGTAGAGGCTGATTTGTTATTTAGGCGCGTTTATGGAAACAAGAAAACGTGAATTTAGTGTTTTTTCAACTCTTATGATTTTTAAACACTATACTCAGAATAATCTATAGTTCGATAATAACTTGTACATGTAAATTTACAAACATATTTGCGTTAAATTACAAACATATTGACATTATATATGTATT